>ML795877.1:91414-111749 GCA_009831015.1 Picea engelmannii
AGACAGAGAGAGCCAATTATATATTGCAGAAGACAATAAGGATGCAGATGGAAGTATGGACTCTATCAGACGGAGGGAGCCGATGATATGCACTCTTACATAAAGCAAGGATTAGGAGGGAGCTAATCCTATGATCCATTGAATATGATGAAATGTATATATCCATGGTAATATCCATGAAAGACAGTACGTGTTCAGCTCAACCGTAGAAGAAGACCTCTTTGAAGAAAATCCTTAAAGCATTCTTGGTTGTCCATCCAGATCCGTGATCCTATGATGAAAGGAAGAAGTGGAATCTCTAGAACATGGAATCTCCATGAATCCAAGAGATAATTAAAAACATGAAGAAGAACATGAGGATTCCAAGAAAGAAAGAAGAACCAGAAGAACCAGTCATTGTATCAAGATTGCCAGCCTGATATGAACTCACTAAAAGCAATCAAGCAGAAGAACTGGAAGTCATGATGAAGAAAAATGTATGGAAAACCTATGAATGAAAGCATTGCAAGATCTAGAACCAGAGATCCTCCTAGATGGAGGGAGAAGACTATGATGATTACTTGTTCTAGTACACTAGACATATCACTGCATGAGTCATTACATCATCCGCAACATCCATGAGTCAGAATTCTACATCAGATGAATGCAAAGAATGTTCTCTAGAGAAATTGAATAAAGAGAGTATGAAGAGAAATCTCAAGACTTTGAGGCATACCAGAAAGAGACTCATATATGCAGATAAGAAGAATACAACTTGGTGGAGAACCTCTAGTGCACAACAAAAGCGTGGTGAAGATTTCCTATAACATCAAGATGACTACTCAGAAGATTAGATCTCATGATGACAGAAGAAGTACCACATGGATATGTTCCAGTTCTCCAACTATGATATACTCTATTGTTCAGATCTACATGAAGCCTTCACAGTGTTCCATACTACAGTACAAGCATTACATTATCCATGATAAAGTCCAGAAGGGAGAAAATGATTTCTCCAATACATATCTCCACAAATGAATAGATAAGCATACATTTTGGTAAAGCCTCTATTCAAGATGAAAGAACATGCATACTCAAGCTAGAGCTCGTGGAAATAACTCTCTTAGCTGGAAGGGAAGACTCTCCAAACTAGAAGAAGGTACGCAAACATTTGTTTTTGTGATTGAAATAACTCTCCAGTTAGGAGGGAGCATTGAAAATATTATTTATCTTTGTAATTGAAAAAAAAAATAGTCCAGATTGGACAGATGCTTTCCTGTTCAGAAAGTGGATTGAGATTTTTGACGGACAGTGACTTCCCATTGTAGTTAACATGGGAGGCAGACTGATTGCTGATGTATCATAGACAATGACTTCCCATTGAGGTTAACATGGGAAGTGGTCTAGGACAATTATTCTTCTTGGTAGTCACTCTGAGTAGTGGTCAAGTAGAATGGTTCGCCTCGCCGGGCAATCATTCTTTTGAAGTTCACAGTTGTGAGCAGTTTCTAAGAATGGTCCGTTTTGGAGGTTGATGCAGGACATACATTCCTCGAGGGTTATACATTCTCTCTAGGTTACACTTTGTTTAGTGTCCGAGGAATGGCCCAGGGTGGGGAATGGTCCGGACAGTTATTCCTCGAGGGCAGACTCATTCTCTCCAGGTTACACTTTGTTTAGTGTCGGAGGAATGGCCCAGGGTGGGGAATAGTCCAGGCTCAACAATCAGGGATAATCATTCCTTAGGGTAGATTCATTCTCTCCAGGATACACTTTGTTTAGTGTCAGAGGAATGGCCCAGGATAAGGAATGGTCCAAACATTTCTTAGGGTTTATACATTCTGTCCAGGGTGCACTTTAATTAGTGTAGGAAGAATGGCCCAGGGTGAGAAATGGTCCAGGCTTAGAAATAAAAAATACTCTTTCTTCCTTGTTGTGAAGAATAGGGAAGATAGCCCATTGCTGATGAGGGCATATATTCTTTCAGATCTCACAAACGTGAGTGAAAGATCTGCCCAGAGGATTCAGTTTATCTTTAACAGTATTTTCTATGCAGGATGGCATCAGATGATTGTTATGGAGACTACCTGTCTCCAGATAGTAGAGATATACTACTTTGGTGGATATGTTCCACTGTTCTTGAGGCAGACATTCTTTCAGATCTCACAGACATATATCAAAATAGTTGTGAATCACACATATATGCTTTGATCACCAAATAGTTTGATAAGTTATGACTTTTGTGTTTTGAAAGAAGAAACATTGCTTTGATCCCCTACTTATTTTTAGGAGTATAGAATTATTTCCCTATACAACCACATATATGGCATTATTGCAAATATTATTGCTAGAAGGGTTAAAGGTTTTCTCTCCAAGTCTATTTCTAGTGAGAATTTTGGGTTTTTTTTTATGGTAAGCATATTCACGAGGCCATTGGGAATGGTGCAAGAGGGTATACATTCCATTAACACTAGGAATATTAGGGTATTGATGGTTAAGGTTGATTTATCTAAGGCATATGATAGGGTTAGCTGGTTTTATTTGAGATTGATGCTAATTCACTTTGGGTTTTATGTTCCTTTTGTGAACCAAGTTATGAACTGTGTATCCTCAATTTCTTTCTCTATCTTAATAAATGGGTCTACTTTATCTTTTTTAAGGCTTTAAAGCACTTAATACAAGGGCGTCCCCTCTCTCCACTTCTATTTTAAATAGTGACTAAAGTTCTTAGTAGAGCCTTATTGGATGCAAAATAAAGGGGGTCAAAATTGATACTAGGGCATGGATTTTACTCTGAGGTCAATTTGCATTCAAATTTGCATGAAATCCCCAATCTATCTGCATGAAAGAAACCTCTCATGTTCTTCAATTTCACTTTAAATGACATATTTAAATTCACAATATATCTAACTCCATATTACAACCTTTACAACAATTTTTGAGTTACATGGAAGCTTGGGAAAACATTTTAATGTTCTCACTTAGTATAGGTTCGACCTTGTAAATTGCAGAGTATTTTTGCAAAAAAGACTCTTTTATCACTGAAAATGAAAAACTGACCTTGGTTTCTCTCATGACCCACCATCCTTTGATTCATCAAAATGTTGTGAATCTTTCTGCATAGAAATCATCATTTTTGGAGTGTAAATGCACTGCTAACTGTGCAAACATGTTATAAATATTGGAATGATTAATTTACAACTTAAATCCTAAATTATGGATCCTTAGCCAACTTTGGGCGTGGAATTTAATATAGTCAACTTTAACGATTTGGCCCTTTGGTTTTACAATGCAATTTTTAGCCTATATGAACACTAGGTAGGTTTATGTATGAGAATGCCAATAGAAGTTTATAGACATGTGTAAAATAAAAAACTACAACTTATGCAAGTTGAACCACTAAATTTGGCTCAAAATTGAGACTAGGAAATGCATTTGAGGTTGAGGTAGTTTTGCATTCAAATTTACATGAAATCCAAATTCTAGGTGCATACAAACAACCTCTCTTTTTCTTCAATTGAACTTTATATGCATAGGTAAATTTACCATTGATGTAACTCCATATTAAAACTTATAAAACATTTTTTGGAGCTACAAG
Organism: Picea engelmannii; assembly: GCA_009831015.1. NCBI lineage: Eukaryota > Viridiplantae > Streptophyta > Pinopsida > Pinales > Pinaceae > Picea > Picea engelmannii. Next base: position 94,992 of record ML795877.1, read on the forward strand.
GAAGCTTGGGCATGCATTTTCATTTTGTCACTTAGTACAATTTAGACCTTGCAATTACAAGACAAAATTTGCCTCTTTTTCACAACCACCCCTTTTAAACTTACAATTGCAAAATAAAAAACATGAACATGTCTATTATGATAAACCACATCCCCAACAACTTTCACAACTCAAATCTAATCTATAATCCAACATTGGGTTACTTTTTACAAACAATTTGTGCATTTCGAGGGTTTTACTATGCATTTCTTGCCTATTTTTGCATCTAAGAGTATTTTATGACTCTTAAGGAAAAAAAACCTTGTTTTCTCTCCTAACCCACCATCCTTTGATTAATCAAAATGTTGTGAAGCTTTGTGCATATATGTAACTGTTAGAATATAATGGATGTGCTCGTTTTACCATTGACACTATCACTATTGTCACCCAACCATAGGCCGAAGCCACCCTCCGAGCACCTTAACCTTGACAGAGAATCACTCCGGAAGAAAACTGTAGGCTAGATAGCCAAACAAAGGGTAGCACACCTTTCCCCAAGGATAGCGCATTAACAAGAGCTGATCAGATAGTCCAAACCCTAACCAAGAGATAGTCCAAGACAAACATGACCAGCTAGCTGCTGTAGCTGCAATGGCAACTCTCCTCCAAACCTGCGCACAAAACTGGGCACTGCAGTGCGCACAAGTGCTGCTTTGCAATTCTGAGACTGCTTGCCAGAATGAAGACTGGACTCCTATATTTATGCTAAATCTGGCTAACTCCCTAGGCTGACTTCTCATTCTAGGTATTTGTCTGTTAAGTATATATTAATTCTTCTGGTTGAATTCTTCTCTTGGAGGCTAACAACCTAATATAAATTATCCTCTAGAGCCGACATGTATTCTAGGGTTATTAGCCAACTCATTAGGGTTTCTTCTTGCTTTCCGGAGTCTTCTATTCTCGTCAGGTTTACACGTGGAGGTAAATACCTCCCACAACTATCATAATATCAATAGTAACGTCCCCATCATTACGACAACAAGTGATACAAAGCAACTGATTTTTTTGTTTTTTTTGTTTTGGGGCAAGAAGACAATGACGTCAACGGTTGAACCACACAACCTGATGACGAACACATGCACGCAGATCAGGCAACAGACCACAATGACACAACGCTCATAAGCTAAGGACAACATCCACCATCTCGACACAACAGTCTCGATGACCAATAACTAGAACTTCTATGGCATGCAAACCCAACACATGAAGATCGAAATAACTGTCAACCACAAGAAAAAAAACAACCCAAGAACCCAATGACAACTCCACCAGACGCAAGGGAAACTGACGACCATAACAATCATACCACACGCTAAAGTCCTGGCGCACAAGCTCTAAAGAAAAAATACAACAATTAAGATACGCAAACCGCCATCTTAGAATATTCCCAAGAATCCATTCTACAATAACGAGAAGCAACAAAATCCTCTCTCACTTTTCATGTCAAGCATTAAATAACTCAAGATCTTGTTCACAAGGTCTCACTGCTAAGGTCATTCCCTAACATGATTCCTGGGAAGCCTAAGTTAAATCCTCCAACCCTATCACTATTATCGTTGTCTATAAAAATCGTTGTCCCCTCGATTTCGCTGACCATTAATATATATAGTATCCTTTCGCCGTACCTATATTAATATCGTTGTCCATTCAAAGCATGTAATACATGTATAAATTTCTAGCTAAAATTGATATCTAAAATTGAAAGCTATTGATATCGGATAACGATACCACTATTAATAATGACTATGCTGTCTAACACATCTACTAATGATATCACTATCTGATAATGATGTGGTGGTTTAACAATTTAATACAATAATGCACAATCGATCTCTAACAACCACTTATATCTATAACTTATGGATCAAGTATAATCTCTGGAACACTTAAAAACTATGAAACAAGTAAATTAAACTCGCTATTAAATGAAGATCCTTTAAACTGAAACAATCTAAATCAATCACTAACTATGGATCTGAAGAAGATAATGTAATACAATATCTATCTATGAAACACTATAATCTAAGATCTATGAAACAATTATACACTTAGAAACTTTATAATCCAATAAACCATTTCATAACTAACACCAAGAAACTTTATAATCCAATAAACCATTTCATAACTAACACCAATAAAACCGTAACTAACATAATCCTCATGATAACAAGTATCGACCATAACTGTCACACACAAAAAATCACACAACCAATGCCAACACATCATTTACACAACCACTACGCCTATTACACAATAGTAAAATGCATACAACAATCGTCGTCACGCCAGGTGCAACTCGCTACTAAACAAGGTAGAATTCACTGTCAGTTGGAGGAAGAATTCGTATTCAACAATTAATGACTTGTTGCCAATCACACTGCCTATACTGGCTGCATTAAAGGATCGCTGTCATGCTTAAAACGGTGACACTACAGAAGTAAACGCTGTAGATAGGAGAGAAGCGTTGTCCTGAATAAAACGTGGTCATACCATTGGAATGGTTGTCCATTAATGACTCAATTTTAATCACTACACAGTCTAATAAAAGTAAGAATAATGACGAAGTCTAAAATTTGTTGTTCTTGTTTCATCAGAAAAATCACGTTGTCTTTCAACTTTATGTATTGAATTCGTAAAACATCTCTGTGTAATAAAAATTTCTACCGGGGAGATACAAAATCGCTGACCCACCTTTTAATACACTGTCTAAGCCATAAAAACGCAGTCAAATATGTAGGTAATGGGAAATTTAGAGTTGATATTTGATTTGTGAAAAATATACAAACAAATATTGTTTTTATTAAACAACTACTCCATACTTTCTAACAAGTGAAATTAAAGTGAATTTTAATCACAACAACCATGCTAAAATGAACTAAACGCACTTCAAAAGAAATATATATGCCGAACTAAACACGGCAGATTGAAACCTCGATTTCCCGCAGAACAACTTTATTCAACAACCATTAAAATGAAACCGACAACATTCAATGTCAAGTTCTTCTCTTCCTACTATAGATTAGACAAGACATACACAATTTGCAGAGGTAAACTGGCCGATTTCGAGATAAATGCCCTTGAAATTAAATCGATTCCCAGATAAATTATTACTCAACCAGTGAATAACACCCAAATATGACGACGTTTGGGCTAGAATTCGAATGAAATACAAAAGGCAAGGATTCGATGCCCAGGTCAGAATTTGCATCCACAAACCATCTAGGACCTTCATAAAAATCATACGAGCAGAGGTGAGTTGGTTGAACGTAAGGATTTAGGGAAAATGATATGGTTGAAACGCTTAGATGAGTTGAACACATGTGTAATTTGGACGCAGAGATCAGTTTGTTAAGGTGCAGAGACAGAACACAGAGGTAATAAAGCACCAATATAAAAGCACAAAGATAATCATTCAAGTGAAACACTGCAGAATCAACTACAAGGAAATGCAGATGTAATCAATCTCTATAATATGGAGAGAAATGGGCATACAAGAATCATAGGTTCAACAAGGTTTAAGCAATTAAAAACGAAGAGAAATTTGGAGATGTAGTCAATCAAACACAGAGAAATCGATCACACGAAAGCACACGACAATCAATCAACCAGGAACAATCAACATGGGTATACGGTGGCGCAACGCATCCTTCGCTCATCATCCACGCACAGAAAAGCAGGGCGTTAGGATCTATAGGTCTATTAAAACCGAAGTTACGACCGTCGATCCGAATCTTGGCCGACTGCTCAGGCGTGGACTGATGAGCTAGGGATGAGGGCGAAGTAAAAAGTGCAAACTCATCACAAATCAATAAAACCAACCAGACAGTCACAACATCAAGGATCGAATGCCAAGGGAATCCAGTGAAGCAACGAGCTTAAGGCTATGGGGAAATTAAGTTCTCAATTAATATGCTAAGTCAAACATTTTCTTTACCCAATTAAAAATACATAATTGAAAGCATAAGGTATAATAAGAATCTACCATGCAGAATCAAGTAAGCGTACCATAGCCCAAGTCGTCCGATCTGAGTTGTTGTCCCGCGCGCTCCGTGCAGCTCCCGCTTGTCGACCGATGAGACTTCACCGGTACCTCCCAGCCAATGCTAGGGGTACTCTTCTTCCCCCTTAGCCCCCTAAATCGCAAAGGGGCCACACACATTGAACCAGAGATCAGCTCGCTCCCAGCTCGCCTTGCAAGGCCGAGCTACCACTCCTCACCGAGCTAGGAATCCCAACTCCCACAAGCTAAGTCAGTCAAGTCTAAAATTCTGCAGTGTAACGTTACACATAATAGAGGAGATCCGTCCTTCTCCTCCTCCCTCCTTTATATAGAATTTCTAAGTCATTTACTTTTTCAAAATCCCATTTAATTTATTGTACAATAATTTAATTCATAAAAATCCTCCCCGTACCCATCCCCTTCATTGCACCATAAATTAATTTCATTAATTAATTAATTACTCCTATTTCCCTCACCCACCTAAAATCATTCCTAGAATCACTCATAGGTGTCCCCATATTCCCTTACACATTTTAATGACTTACCCCCTTACTAATTCACTAGTTGAGTTCAATTTAGAAAGTTCTTAAATGCAAAATACCTTACTAAGTTAGTCTTTCCGCCTTTTCCTTATGTTTCCCTTTCTCTATATGTTTCCCGCTTTTTCCTAATTTCCTAATTCTTTTAAATTTCCCTCTTTCCATTTTCAATTAAAACTCAAATTGGCAAGTGTAGAAAATTACCTTTTTCCCCTTTTTATTTTTAATTAATAAATATTTAATTAGTATAGGTAACAAAACAATTATTTCCCCTTTTTCTCCCTTTTTAAATTTTATCCCCCAAATGATTTTTTATAAATTAATTGGATCGCTTACCCCCTTTTCGTCACATGATTAATGATGTTTATTTTTATTGTTTATTTATTTTTTATATAAATATATATATTTTTATCACAAGTATCACTTACCTAGATTTTAATTTTCGAGGCTGGGTGACTTTTTATTAGGGAAATTGTTTTTAAATATTTCTTATCATGTTATTCGTTCTAAGGCCATCTAGGTTTATTCATTTATTATTTAACAATGCGACGCTCCCTTCAAGATGCACTAGTTGCTCCAAGGGTGCCACTCGCCTCATTCTATTTCCCTTGTGCGACATGCCCTTCAGGACACACTACGTTCTTCAAGGGTGCCACTCGCCTCTTGACTGACTTGGTAGACATAAAAAACACCCGGAGTCAATACTCCACTAGGTGATCTTGTGGGAGACTAAGCGACTCTAAGGAATAAGGCCCCTACATTATTGCATGCTCCTTAGAATTATCCTGAGCGACTGTCGCAGTCCACCCTCTTGACATCGTGGGTTTTCTTGAACTAGGTAGTCGTTAACCTACAATTCGAGCCACGATGGGAGTGCTAGTAGGCTGTGGCAGGGATGTTGTCCACACCTCTCCCTCAACATCTTTGGTAGTCTTGCGTGACCCCTCTAATCCACATGCGAGTCCGGTCGGGAAGATATTGTCAACCTACATCATCAACGAATCATATCAGAAATGAGATCCATAATCATAACATCTAATCATATGCACATATGTCATATATACAACAATAAAACACAATAGTCCACTCCCTGAATCGATCCAGAGTCCAAGGGTTTCATCGATGCCTCTGCATCCTCGAGGTCCAAAATCCTGCACTCTCAGGAGAATCGAGTCAATAACACCTGTCTATGTCAATACAAAAAAATAACATATAATCACATCCATAATGCCTCATAATCATAATCAACGACCAATAGTGTAATAATTTGGACCACTTGCAAGCAAGTGTCCTCTAAGAATAAGTTCGCTTAGTGCGCGCAAGGGCGTGATGTTACATACACCCCCTCTTGGTCTAAACTTCGTCCCGAAGTTTCACAGTAAAAGTGCCAAAATAATCGTGTATCACAGTATCATAAGTCTATATATCCAACAAAATAGAAATTGTTGGCACATATCATATGTGTCCTCTGAGGTCGCCGAGTGCGTATTGTAGTTGTCCCTTTGGACCTTGACCTCATCTACTGTTCGACGCCGTAGCTGTCGAATGTGATGATCCAGGATGCGGATCGGCTCAACCGTGAGCGCACCCTTATCTGACACCTGGAAGGTGCTCAAGTCAAAACATGTGTAGGATCACTAATCATAATGTCTCAAAAAGAGTCGTGAAAGACATCGTGCATATGCCTCAAGAATCAAGCAAGGCTAGTCATTAGGCCACGAGCCTCTCTTTTCCACAATCTCATAGGATCCCACGAACCTAGGTGATAGTTTAGCCCCTTTTCCAAACTTGATCGAACTCTTATGCGGTTTCAGCCGCAAAAATAGTCGATCTCCACATCGTAACTACGGTGGACACGACGCGCATCGACATAACTCTTATGCTGATCCTGCGCTTCTTTGATACTTTGTCTTATAGTTTGCATTTAATCTTCCATTTCTTGGATCGCTTCCGGTCCCACCAGGACCCTATATTCAAGACGATCCCAACTCAAAGGCGTCCGACACGGTTGCCCATAAAGAAACTCGAAGGGCGCCATATTAATGGTGCTTTGGTAATTGTTGTTATAAGTGAATTCTACCAGTTGCAAGAATTTCTCCCAACGCTTCTGTTGGTCCATCACATACATGCGCAACATGTCTTCCAAGGTCTGGTTCATTCATTTGGTCTGCTTGTCAGTCTCCGGGTGATACACAATACTAAAGTTAAGTCAGGTTCCCAAGGCCTCTTGGAAATTAGTCCAAAATTGTCCAGTAAACATCGATCCTTGATCAGATATAATCCTCTTAGGTATTCCATGCAACCTCCAAATCTCACTGATGAAAACTCTAGCTATGTCAGGTGCTTGATACATCGTACGCACATGAATAAAATGAGCACTCTTCGTCAGAGTGTTGACTACCATGAAAATCGAGTCATGTCTCCTTTCTGTCAGTGGCAATCCAACAATAAAATCCATTGAAATAACCTCCCATTTCGATTCCAGAATAGCGTGTGGCTGTAGTAATCCTGCTGGATGTCTATGTTCATCCTTTACCCGCTGACATTCTAGACATATGGCCACATAGTGAACTATGTCTTCCTTCATTCCTTTCCAGAAGAATAAGGGTTTAAGGTCCGTCCTCATCTTAGTGATTCCCGAGTGAGCCATGTATAATGCTCTATGAGTCTCGTTTAGGATCAATCTCCTCAACTCGTCGTTCGGTGGTACGTAAATCCAATTTTAAACCTGAATAATCCATCGTCGTCAAACATAAATCCTTCAAATCGTGGTACCATCATTGTGTTTTGTCCGATAAAATCCTTGACCTCTTTGTACCAGTCATCGTCACGCTGTAAAGTTAGAATCCTTTCACGTAGATTCGTTTGAAGAGGCAACACCAAAAAGATGCATGGTCTCTGAATCAATGCATCTACCACTCGGTTCACTATCCCCTTTATGTAAGAAATCTCTAAATCGTACTCGCTAAGCAGTTCTTACCAACTTCGTTGTCGTGCGTTTAGGTCACTTTACGTAAAGATGTGCTGTAGTCCATAGTGGTCCGTATTTAGTTCAAATTTTCATCTAACAAGGTAGTGTCTCCAAACCTTCAAGGCATATACAATGGCTAACAACAACTCGTGCATCGCATAGTTTTCCTCATGCCTTCTCAGTTTCCTCGAGATATAAGCGATCACTCGACCGTCTTGCATCAAGACTCTACCTAAGCCTTCCTTGGATGCGTTAATGCACACCAAGAAGTTCGTGTCCATGTTAGGTACCTTTAGTATCAGTGCTATTGTCAATAACTCCTTGAGCCTTTGAAATGCCTCCACGCATTTTTTGGTCCAAACAAACTTCTTGTTCTTCTTCTGTAACTCCGTAATCGGGTTTGCTATCTTCGAAAATCCCTCGACGAATCGTCGATAGTATCCTACTAAACCCATGAAGCCATGCACTTCTGGGACATTCGTTGGCACAGTCCATTCCATAATAGCCTCGACCTTTGCTGGATCCATGGTGATACCTTTGCTAGAGATGACATGCCCTAAGTAGTGAATCCTCGATTGATAAAATGATAATTTGGACAAATTCCCATACAATTTATGCTCTCCCAGACACTGTAGTACCAAGCGCAAGTGCTCTTCATGATCCTCCGTCGTTCGAGAGTAAATCAAAATATCGTCAACGAATACTTGGATGAACTTGTCCAAGTACTCGCGGAACACCCCATTCATCAACTCATAAATACCCCTGGGGCATTTGTTATTCAAAATGGTAAAACAGTAAAATTGTAATGTCCAAACCTCATCTTAAAGGCGGTCTTAGGGATGCCATCCTCTTTGATCCGTAACTAGTGATACCCTGATCGCAATTCGATCTTTGAAAACACCGTCGCACCCTTCATCTGATCAAACAGATCATCAATCCTCAGTAATGGATACTAATTCTTGATCGTTGCCTTGTTCAATTGACGATAGTAAATGCAGAGTCTCCATGATCCATCCTTATTTCGTATGAGAAAAAACAGGTGCACCCCACGGGGACACACTCAGATGTATAAGTCCCAGGTCCAGCAAATCATTCAGTTGCATTCTCAACTCCTGTAACTCTGGGGTCGACATCCGATAAGGAGTTCTTGCTATCGGTTCAGTTCCTGGTTTCAGGTCTATGGTAAACTCCAATTCCCTCTCCGGCGGCATCCCAAGTAACTCCTCTAGGAAGACGTCCACAAACTTTTTCACCACTGATAGGTGCTCTAGACCTTACGCTACTCCCTTTTCGTTTACTGTAAGGATCACACAAAGCTTACGTCCTTTGCGCATGCTCTTCCGTAACTACAAGGAAGAGATGAACCTTAGGGAAACTCCCTGGTTTCGACCTACAATCATGTGTCTATGTCCCTCGTCATCAACCAAGCTCAACCGTTTTGTCTTACAGTTGAGTATCACCTCATGTGATTCCAACCAGTCCATACTGATCACGACGTCATACGATCCTAAGGTCGTGACGTACAGGTTGGCCTTGGTGACAAACTCTCCCAGGTTAAGGGTATAGTCCGTAACGTTCCCTCCAACCTTCTGTTTGGCTCCCAAATCCATCTCTACAAAGATAAACTCAACTAGTTCGACTGCATTTACCTTAATCCCTTTTAGTGCCGCACTAGAAATGAAACTCTTGGTAGCACCGAGATCTATCAAAATACTAAGTGTCTAGTCAAAGATGATACCTGACGTCTCGATCACAGTCGGCTGGTGCTCTACCTGGCGGTTATTCACTGTTGCATGAATCTAATGGGCCTTGCCCAAAACTCCCACGGTAGTGGGTCCGACTGATCTAGATGCTCTGACCCCTTCCTCTAGGAAATTATGCTGGTTATGTGGCTCCCCACAATCCAACACACTTTCTTTGGTCCAATATTCCTGGTACCTGAAGTAGAAGCATAATTCTAGCAATAAGTCCAGACTTGAACTTTTTGACCTTAATTTTCTGGGTAACTTGGTGCGGAGTATACCAAAACAACTCCAAAATGGGCCTCGTACTTGGGTACCATGTGCCTGACTTGTCGCAAGGCATCGAACTCGTTGAGGTGAGGCTCAAGGAACTCCTCAGAAATATACCTCTCTCAGAACCATTCCTCGAACAGTTCCCATGACACATCATTGACGACCATGTTCAAATGTGGCAGGAGCGTCTTCCGCCATAGAAGAGCGCTCCCATTCAGTTGAAAGAACACCATGCAGACCTTCATGATGGAGGTCATAATCGTGAAGTGTGAAGCACAACACCTTTCTATACAATCGTGTCTCAATGACATAGTCATCCGCGATACTCGTGGACTAGCAAACTCAACTCTCTCGAGTTCTTGGTGGATGCTAACGGTACTAGCTAGGGAGTGCTATGGACCATCAGGGGTACAGGTGCCTTGGCTTCATCTCAGTTCCGATGGTGAATCAAGGCCCTTGACATTACCTGGAAGGGCCTTGTCAGACCATCATCATCCCTTACAACAAGCAAATCTAGCCCAAGGACTTGCCCTTCCCCTTGGGGGTTCGACTTTGAGGGTGCGGGAACTTCTGGAGGCGTCTCACCTCATTTCACGACACCACGTTGCGAACCTCTGAGGTGTCCTCTAAATGCGATCACCACATGGACACTTTAAGGTTTTTAATTAGCGCTAGGTTAAAACTCAAAGGTTTACTGCAGTGGAAATCCTGACGATCCACAGTCGCAGGGTTGAACCTACTCTGATACAAGTGATACAAATCAAGTGATTTTTTTGTTTTGTTTTGGGGCAAGAAGACAATGACGTCAATGGTTGAACCACACAACCTGACGACGAACAAACGCACATAGATTAGGCAACATACCACAATGACACAACACTCACAAGCTAAGGACAACATCCACCATCCTGACACAACGGTCCCGACGACCAGTAACTAGAACCTCTATGGTGTGCAATCCCAGTGCATGAAGATCAAAATAACTGTCAACCACAAGACGAAAAACAACCCAAGCACCCAATGACAACTCCACCAAACACAAGGGAAACTGACGACCATAACAATCATACCACACACTAAATTCCTGGCGCACAAGGTCTAAAGAAAAAATAAAACAATTAAGATACACGAAATGCCTACTTAGAATATTCCCAAGAATCCTTTCTACAATAATGAGAAGAAACAAAATCCTCTCTCTCGCTTTTCACGTCAAGCATTAAATAACTTAAGATCTTGTTAACAAGGTCTCACTGCTAAGGTCATTCCCTAACATGATGCCCAGGAAGCCTAAGTTAAATCCTCTAACCCTATCACTATTATCGTTGTCTATAAAAATCGTTGTCCCCTCGATTTCGCTGACCGTTAATATATATAGTATCCTTTCCCCATACCTATATTAATATTGTTCTCCATTCAAAGCATGTAATAAGTGTACAAATTGCTAGATAAAATTGATATCTAAAATTGAAAGCTATCGATATCGGATAACGATACCGCTATTAATAATGACTATGCTGTCTAACACATCTACTAATGATATCACTATCTGATAACGATGTGTTGGTTTAATAATTTAATACAATAATGTCCAATCTCTCTCTAACAACCACTTATATCTATAACCTATGGATCAAGTATAATCTCTGGAACAATTAAAAACTATGAAACAATTAATTAAACTCGCTATTAAATGAAGATCCTTTAAAATGAAGCAATCTAAATCAATCACTAACTATGGATCTGAAGAAGAGAATGTAATACAATATTGATCTATGAAACACTATAATCTAAGATCTATGAAACAATTATACACTCGGAAACATTATAATCCAAGAAACCATTTCATAACTAACACCAATAAAACCGTAACTAACATAATCCTCATGATAACAAGTATCTACCATAACTGTCACACACAACAAAACACACAACCAATGCCAACACGTCATTTACACAGTCACTACGCCTATTACACAACAGTAAAATGCATACAACAATTTCCGTCATGCCAGGTGCAACTCACTGCTAAACAAGGTAGAATTAACTGTCAGTTGGAGGAAAAATTCATAGTCAACAATGAATGACTCGCTGCCAATCACACGACCTATATTGGATGCATTAAAGGATCGCCGTCATGCTTAAAACGCTGACACTACATAAGTAAACGCTGTCGATAGGAGAGAAGCATCATCCTGAATAAAACATGGTCATACCATTGGAATGGCTGTCCATTAATGACTTGATTTTAACCACTACACAGTCTAATAAAAGTAAGAATAATGACGGAGTCTGAAGATGTTGCATCTCAAAAATTTGTTGTTCTTGTTTCATTAGAAAAATCACGCTGTCTTTCAACTTTATGTATTGAATTCGCAAAACATCTTTGTGTAATAAAAATTTCTACCCCGGAGATACAAAATCGCCGACCCACCTTTTAATACGCTGTCTAAGCCATAAAAAGGCAGTCAGATATATAGGTAACGAACAATTCATAGTTGATGTTTGATTTGTGAAAAATATACAGACAAATATTGTTTTTATTAAACAACTACTCCATACTTTCTAACAAGTGAAATTAAAGTGAATTTTAATCACAACAATCATGCTAAAATGAACTAAACACACTTCAAAAGAAATATATATGCCGAACTAAACACGACAGATTGAAACCTTGATTTCCCACATAACAACTTTATTCAACAACCATTAAAATGGAACAAACAACATTCAATGTCAAGTTCTTCTCTTCCTGCTATAGATCGGACGGGACATACACAATTTGCAGAGGTAAACTGGTTGATTTATGGATAAACGCCATTGAACTTAAATCGATTCCAAGATAAATAATTACTCAATCAGTGAATAACGCCCAAATATGACGACGTTTAGGCTAGAATTCGAATGAAATAAGCAAGGCAAGGATTTGATGCCGAGGTCAGAATTTGCATCCACAAACCATCTAGGACCTTCATAAAAATCATACTAGCAGAGGTGAGTTGGTTGAACGCAAGGATTTATGGAGAACGATATGGTTTGAATGCTTAGATTGGTTGAATGCAGGTGTAAGTTGGACGCAAAGATTAGTTTGTTAAGGTGTAGAGATAGAACACAGAGGTAATAAAACACCGAGATAAAAGCACAGAGACAATCATTTAAGTGAAATGCCGCAGAATCAACCACCAGGAAATGGAGACATAATCAAGCTCCAGAAGACGCAGAGAAATGGGCATACAAGTTTCATAGGTTCAACAAGGTTTAAGCAATTACAAATGAAGAGAAATTTTGAGATGTAGTCAATCAAACGTAGAGAAATCGATCACACGAAAGCACAGGACAATCAATCAACCAAGAACAATCAACAGGGGTAGACGGTTGGAAAACACATCCTTTTCTCATCATCCACGCATATAAAAGTAGGGCGTTAGGATCTATAGGTATATTAACACTGAAGTGATGACCGTCGATCCGACTCTTAGCCGACTGCTCAGGCGTGGACTGATGAGATAGGGGCGAGGGTGAAGTAAAAAGTGCAAACTCATCACAAATCAATAAAACCAACCAGACAGTCACAACATCAAGGATCAAATGCCAAAGGAATCCAGTAAAGCAGGGAGCTTAAGGCTATGTGGAAATTAAGTTCTCAATTAATATGCTAAGTCAAAAATTTTCTTTACCCAATTAAAAATACAAAATTGAAAGTGTAAGATATAATAAGAATCTACCATGGAAAATCAAGTAAGCGTACCGTATCCCAAATCGCCCTCTCTGAGTTGTTGTCCCGCGTGTTCCGTGCATCTCCCGCTTTCCAACCGATGAGATTTCACCGATACCTCCAAGCTAATGCTAGGGGTACTCTTCTTCCCCCTTATCCCCTCAAGCCACAAAGGGGCCACACACACTGAACTAGAGATCAACTAGCTCCCAGCTAGCCTCGCAAGGTCGAGCTACCACTTTTCACCGAGTTGGGAATCCCAACTCCCACAAGCTAAGTTAGTCAAGTCTAAAATTCTACAACGTAACATTACGCATAACAGAGGAGATCCACCCTTCTCCTCCTCCCTCCTTTATATAGAATTTTTAAGTCATTTACTTTCTCAAAATTCCATTTAATTTATTGTTCAATAATTTAAATCATAAAAATCCTCCCCGTACATGTGTCACCCATACCCTTCATTGCACCATAAATTAATTTCATTAATTAATTAATTACTCTTATTTCCCTCACCCACCTAAAAGCATTCCTATAATCGCTCCTAGGTGTCCCCATATTCCCTTACACATTTTAATGACTTACCCACTTACTAATTCACTAGTTGAGTTCAATTTAGAAAGTTCTTAAATCAAAATACCTTACTAAGTTAGTCTTTCTGCTTTTTTCTTATGTTTCCCTTTCTCTTTATGTTTCCCTCTTTTTCCTAGTTTCCTAATTCTTTTAAATTTCTCTCCTTCCCTTTTCAATTAAAACTCAAATTGGCAAGTGTAGAAAATTACCTTTTTCCCCTTTTTCTTTGTAATTAATAAATATTTAATTAGCATAGGTAACAGAACAATTATTTCCCCTTTTCCCCCCTTTTTAAATATTATCCCCCAAAGGATTTTTTATAAATTAATTGGATCACTTACCCCCTTCTCGTCACATGATTAATGATGATTACTTTTATTGTTTATTTATTTTTTTATATAAATATATATATTTTTATCACAAGTATCACTTACCTAGATTTTAATTTTTGAGGTTGGGTGACTTTTTATTAGGGAAATTGTTTTTAAATATTTCTTATCACGTTATTCGTTCTAAGGCCATCTAGGTTTATTCATTTATTATTTAACAACACGATGTGCCCTTCAGGACGCACTAGGTGCTCCAAGGGTGCCACTTGCCTCATTCTATTTCCCTTGCGCGATGTGCCCTTCAGGACACACTACATGTTCCAAGGGTGCCACTTGCCTCTTTCCGTTTTTCTTGCGTGACGTGCCCTTCAAGACACACTACATGCTCCAAGGGTGCAACTCACCTCTTGATTGACTTGGTAGACATAAAAAACCCCTGGAGTCAATACTCTGCCAGGTGATCTTGTGGGAGACTAAGGGCCTCTAAGGAATAAGACCCCTGCTTTATTGCGTGCCTCTTAGAATCATCGTGAGCGACTATCGTAGTCCACCCTCACGAAATCATGAGTCTTCTCTAACTAGGTAGTCGTTAACCTACAGTTTAAGCCATGAAGAGAGTGCTAGTAGGCTATGGAAGGGCTACTGTCCACACCTCTCCCTCAATGTCTCTGGTAGTCGTGCGTGACCCCTCTACTCCAAATGTGAGTCCGGTCGACAAGCTATTGTGAGCCTGCATCATCAACGAATCATGTCATAAATGAGATCCATAATCATAACATCTAATCATATGCACATATGTCATATATACAACAATAAAACCGAATAGTCCATTCCCTGAATCGATCCAGAGTCTAAGGGTTTCACCGATGCCTCTGCATCCTCGAGGTCCAAAATCCTGCACACTTAGCAGAATCGAGTCAATAGCATCTGTCTAAGTCAATACAACAAAATAACATATAATCACATCCATAATGCCTCATAATCATAATCAAAGACCAATAATGTAATAATCTGAATCACTTGCAAGCAAGTGTCCTCAAAGAATAAGTTCGCTCAGTGCACACAAGGGAGGAATGTTACAATATAAATCATCATTTTTGTAGTGTAAATGCACTACTAATTGTAAAAACATGTTATAAATATTGGAATGATCAATTTACAACTTAAATCCTAAATTATGGAGCCTTAGCTAACTTTGGGCATTTATTTTAATATACTCAACTTAAAAAAATTGACTCTTTGGCTTTACAATGCAAATTTTATACTTTATGCACACCAGGTAGTTTTATGTCTGAAAATTCCAATATAAGTTTATAGACATGTGTAGAATCACAAACTACAGCTTATGCAAGTTGAACCACTAAATTTGACTCAAAATTGAGACTAGGGTGTGCATTTGAGGCTGAGGCAATTTTACATTCAAATTTACATTAAATCCCAATTATAGGTGCATGAAAGTAACCTCTCATGTTCTTCAATTGAACTTTAGATGCATAGGTAAATTTACCATTTATGTAACTCCATCTTAAAACTTATAAAATAATTTTTGGAGCTACAAGGAAGCTTGGGTGTGCATTTTCATTTTGTCATTTAATACAATTTAGACCTTGCAAATTACAAGGCAAATTTTGTCTCTTTTGCACAACCACCCTTTTTAAACTTGCAATTGCAAAATAAACAACATGAACAAGTCTACTATGATAATCCACATCCCTAGCAACTTGCACAACTCAAATCTAAGGTATAATACAACATTGGGTTACTTTTTACAAGCAGTTTGTGCATTTCGAGGGTTTTACTATGCATCTCTTTCCTATTTTTGCACAAAAGATTCTTTTATGACCTTCATAAAAATGTAGTGAATATTTTTGCATAGAAATCATCCCTTTTTGAGTGTAAATGCACTACTAATTGTACAAATGGGTTAACAATATTTTAATTATCAATTTACATCTTAAATACTAAATTATTGAGCCTTAGCCAACTTTGGGCATGCAGTTTAATATAACCAACTTTAACAATTTGGCCCTTTGGTTTTACACGATTTTTTTTATCCTTTATGTACACCAGGTAGGTTTATGTCTGGAAATTCCAATGTAAGTTTATATATAGGTGTAAAATCACAAACTACAACTTCTGAAAATTGAACCACTCCATTTGGGTCAAAATTGAGACTAGGGCGTGCATTGTACAATAAGGCAATTTTCCCTTCAAATTTACACGAAATCCCGTGCATGAAAGCAACCTCTCCTATTCTTCAATTGAAGATGCATACATAAATTTTTACCATATATGTAACTCCATATTAACACTTATAAAACTATTTTTGGAGCTATAGGAAATCTTGGGCATGCATTTTAATTTTGTCACTTAGTACAGTTTAGTCCTTGCAAATTACAAGGAAAAATTTTCTTTTTTTGCATAGCCACTCTCTTTAAATTTAAAATTGAAAAATTAACAACGTGAACATGTATACTATGATAAAACACACCCCCAAATACTTACACAACTCAAATATGTAACATCCCTCTTTACCGAGCACACTTTTATTGACTTATTCTTTGAGGACACTTGTGTGCAAGT
>ML795877.1:117608-141028 GCA_009831015.1 Picea engelmannii
TATTGGAAAATAATCAAAGTCTAGGAAAAAAGGGAATAAAATCTAAAGATTGGGTAAATTGCACATGTGTGCATGCAATTAATAAAATAGATTTTTAAAATAGAATGAAATAAAATATGAGAGAATAGGTGTACACATAGAATAGTATCTAGAGTCAAGCTACCACTAGTCCAAGTAGAAGAAGACTCATAATCCAACTCTAACTAAGATCTAGTTAAGAGACACTCATTAAATGAGAATTTGGGGAAGAAAGGGACAACTAAGAGCGAAAATAGGAACACATTGGGGAATGTGAGGGAAATTGACTTTTTAAATAAAATAAAACTTGTAATTACTTGTGCAACTTGGGAATAGTGTGACAAGTGTGTTCCTAATTGTTATTATGTTGGACTCTAAAGGAAAATCACATTCCCTTCATCCAAACAGAAATATGTTGTGAGTTAGACTCGCCGGTATATCTCTTGATTTCACACTCAAGTAGTCATGTGTTCGAATCCTGTAGTGTGTTTTAGTGTATATGACTAATTCCTTGGATACATAATTATAATTATTTAAGTGATCATTCAATTACTCATGACAAATGAATATGGTTAGAAGTTATAATGGTTGGAAATTATATTTGTAACAAGAAGATATATTAAACTTTTAGGGATCTTTGTGAGGGTTTTTGAAGTTTTAATCGATTAGTATTTAAGAAAAAGTAGTGTGGTAATTGACTCAATTATTTATAAGTGTCATCGATAGTTATGTCAAATCTATAGACTCTTGTTATTAGTCCCCGCCGAAGGCGTAGAGGGACTATAGCGATTGATAATTCGTTGAATTCGTATTAATATGTCCTTTGACTATAAATTTTTGCATCATTTGTATTGTTCGAACTATAGAAGTAAAAATATTATTTTTTATGTAATAAAAAAAACCTTATATGTCATCGTTTCATTGGAGAATAGATTGGAGGTCTTATTTCCAGCTTCGCTATTCCCAATGTTGTAAATGTTTAGATATCCAAAGTTTTGAGCTTGGACACTCTTTTTTAATTTTTATTAAATTTTTACTGAAATGTTTACATACCGAAAGTTCTGAGCATCGACGTTGTTTTTTAATGTTTTTATTATTTCTATTTGTATTCAAATGATTACATACCGAAGGCTTAGAGCATTTCCACTCTTCTTGAGGTTCTTGAATAGGCCTGACAACTTAAATGCTTACATAGCGTGAGGCCCTTAAACAAGCATGGAAACTTAAATGTTTGCATAGCACGAGGCCCTTAAACAACCTGACAACCTTAAATATTTACCTAAATAAGCTTCTCACAATACATTTTTCCTCGAATTTTTCCATACAATGTTGCAGTGAATTTGGACAATATTGTTGTCCACCGCCAGTTGCATAGCCATTGTATGTTTCATACTTATTCTATGCTTGGAATGAAATTTAGTCATCATTGAAGATACATATATTGTTTACTGGTTCGGTGGCTTCTTCTTGTTCGCTGGTTTGTTGGTTTGTCGGTTGCTTCTTGTTGTTGTTTGGTTCAACTTTGCAAGGTTGAGGACCTGCACGTGCGGTTGGACCTGTTGGTACTTTTTGCTTGCTTTTGTTTTCTTCAACTTTGCATGGTTGGGGTCCTGCATCCCGAGTTGGAGCTGTTTTTCTGACTTTGCGGGGTTCAAGTCTTGCACCCACAATTTGGCCTGCACTTCTGTCGTTCATCGTTGCCGAGTAAGTTTCGATGCCATAATTTCATTTATATTTTCTCTTTGTTGTTTACTATTTGCAGTTTGCAAGTAAGAATGTTTAATTATTTCTACTCGCATGGTCATCATAGGTTTCAGATTTCTTCTGTGCTTGGGATGCAATTTGGTAATCATTGAAGATACATATGTTGTTTATTGGTTTAGTGGTTGTTGCTTGTTCGCTAGTTCGTTGGTTCGTTGGTTGCTTCTTGTTGTTGTTTTCTTCAAGTTTGCGAGTTTGAGGTCCTACGACTGCAATTGGGCATGTTCGTGCTTGCTCGCTGGTTTGTTGCTTGTTGTTTTCTTTTGTTTTCTTTGGATTTGCAAGGTTGGGGACCTGCGTCGATAGTTGGAGCTATTTTTTTTCACTTTGCGGTGTTCAAGTCTTGCACCCGCAAGTGGACCTGCGGTTCTACCGTAAATCATTAACAAGTAAGTTTCAATAATATAATTTCATTTGTGTTTGTTTTTTACTGTTCGCTGTTTGCATTTTTCAAGTAAGAATGTTTAAGTATTTATTCATCGTTCTTGTCGTGTAGACTTTGCATAGAGGTTGGCATATCGTTTTCTCCTGCTCTTCCATTTTCCTCCGATTTTTTTCTGGGGCTCTGCACCATGCCCATGTGAGTGTCGTGTGCACAAATCCGACTGCCATTTTCTAGCATTGCAAATTTCGGTCCTTTGCCGTGTGTTATGAAGTCGAAATCTAGCACCTATCCCGTGCCTGCCTATCCTGTACGAGAATCGAACCTGTGTCTTTCGAATGAAAAATACGATGTCAAGCTTGTTGCCTCTGCAGGATGTTCTTGTAGATGAAAACTGCATGTAGGTGTAGAAGGGATAGGTATGATACAACCGTGCCTAGGCTGCAACAAAATTTCACAAAATTGACAAATCTTTCCATCCTGCTCTTAAATTTTGCTCCAATTTTTTCTCTTATCTCTGAACCATACCTACATGCCTTTGCAAAATTTTCTTCTAGAAGAAAAATATACTGAGATGGTGCTAGCAAGAGTGGTGTTCCGTGGATTGCAAATTGAAATATTCAATTTCTATGTCGCTTCGCATGCAACATTGCTAACATAATGAATGCGTTCTCAAATGCATTAGACCATTTACATCTGGAAAAAACCATTATCATTCTAGGATACTTCAATGTTGCCATGCTACAAAATAGTGGCATAACAAATAATTGGACAACTACATGTGCAATTACAATATCCTCTTTCTTTTGGTTAAGATAAAACATTTGCAAAACACACTTATTAACCATATATGGTAAAATGTGCCCATATCACAATACAACCTCTTTATCCTATACACAGACTAGTCTGACCAGGATGCAATTTGTCTTGTAATTGAAATATGAAATATACATAAAATATATTGCAAAATTATATTTCCATGTCTGAAAGCATATCTGGATACTTTGCTGCACAAAACCAAAATCATTCAGCTATGACCATGCAATTTCTTAATATTTTATGTCTTGTAATATATTTTGGACAGGAAAAATTCTATATAATTACAACCATGGATCAAGAAAAGAAAAGGTTCATGTTTCTAACTCTCTTTTATTTTATTCCTTTGATTCTCATTTACTATATGTACATATTACTTGTTCTCCACTGCATACCAGCTTCCATTCATGTTCATTGTATTTTTTGCATTCCCACATTGAAACAAACATAATAACTGGAGAAGACGAAGGACTCTTTACTGCAAGTGTAGAAGAGGAGATACAAAGGTGCATGCTTGTACTCTTATTTCATATTCCATTGTTTTGTATTTCATTTATTGTCTATATATGTGTTCTACTGCTTTGCACCTAGTTTATTGTATGTAGATACTATTAATATTATGGTAGCTGCGGGAGGTATTTACCTCCACGTGTGAACCTGACGAGAATAGAAGACTCCAGAAAGCAAGAGAAAACCCTAATGAGTTGGACAATAACCCTATAAGTCTTGTCGGCTCAAGAAGATAATTTATCTTAGGTTATTAGCCTCCAAGAGAAGAAGTTAGCGAAAAATAATAATAATATACTGAACAGACACATATCCAGAAGGAGAAGTCGGCCCCAACAAATTTGGCAGAACCAATATAAATACATGGTGCCAGTTCTCATTTGACAACATTTCAGAATTGCAGACAACAAGTGGTGCGTACTGCAGTTCCCAGTTTGGTGCACACGTGTGGAGGAGAGCTGCAGGTGCAGCTGCTGCAACTAGCAGTTTCAGTGTTGGCTTGGACTATCTCTTGGCTAGGGTTTGGACTATCTGATCAACTATTGTTGGTGCGCTATCCTTGGAGGAATATGTGCTACACCTTGTTTGGATATCTAGACTAGGGTTTGCTTCCGGAGTAATTCTCAGTCAAGGTTAAGGTGCTCAGAGGGTGGCTTAGGCCTATGGTTGGGTGATGAGGGTAACGTCAATGGTAAAACGAGCACACCATCTTCTATATTCTAACAGGTTATGGGCCCACACCTCCTTTAGTTAGTCTAAACGCTGGAAGGAAACATAGTTGCTAGGATATTGATCTCGTTGAGGAACTTCCGCTAGGGTTACTAGCAAAAGCAGCTTCCAAGACACTGTAGCTAGGGTTACTAGCAGGTGCAGAAAACCTAAACATCTTGTTGAGGCACCTTAAATTGAATGGATTGACCTAATCTCTGGATAGATCAGTGCACCCTAGCCCAACGCATCTCCTGGTACTCTCAGAAGGCCAATACCTGAATTTTGGATTTCTGGTAAAATCTAGGGTTTGACCAAGTCAAGTAAGCCATGACTAACTCTATGAAGTCTGAGAACAAGTTAGATGGATCCTCTAACTTCAGAGCATGGAAGACAAGGATTGAACTCATCCTTGCTAAGAATAAAGTGCTAGATATTGTGAAAGCAAAGATCGTGAAGCCAGAGTTTGAAGAAGGAGAAGAGAAGGAATCGCAGAATGCTGTAGCTATGGAGAAGTTCAAGGATGTTGACATCAATTCCATGAGTATCATAGTGGATTCTATAAAAGACCACTTGATACCCTACATATCCCATCTTGACTCATCGAAGAAGATGTACGATGCCCTAACAAATCTCTTCTCAGTCAGAAACATTGGACAAATTATGAGTCTGAAGAATGAGCACCGTGACATGAAGATGAATGATGATGACATCATAACATCATACTTTGTAAGAATCTCCCAGTTAAGATATCAAATACAAGCTATTGAAGAGATCACTTCAGAGAAAGAATTGGTGAACATAGTACTCAATGGTCTTCCCAAGACATGGGATGCATTTGCCGCAAGCATGAACACAAGAAAGGAGTACCCGACATTTGAAGAACTTTGGACTTGCTGTGCTCAAGAAGAATCAAGGATCAATGCAAAAGAGAAACCCCAAAATAAGTACGATGATCAAGCCTTCACAGTAAGATTCAAGAACTTCAGGAACAAAAGAAAGTTTGGTTCAAGGAGGAAGCCAAACCAAGAGAAAGACATTTCAAAAGTACAATGCTTCAACTGTCAAAAGTACGGTCACTACAAGAATCAGTGTCCCGAGCTAAAGAAAAGAAAAGAGAAACACGAAGCATCCATTGCCAAAGAAAAGGAACCTACAAAGAAGACTAAGCAGGATGGAAGAGACTTCTTCTTCTAAAAGGTAACAACACTCTTCTTATTCTCTGTACATTTCTTGTTTGAATCGTCTCTGTACATATCTTGTATATCTATCTCTTGGAAGATAATGTGTTCCAAGAAGAACTATACCTATGGAAGAACAAACAAGATAAAAAGAGTTATCATTAGATAATACACATGAAAGAATGAAATACAAATCATGTGGAAGCTATTGCAAGATAAGCCGAATCAATCATGAAGAAACTTAGCAGAAGAAAAGACAGAAAGAAGTCAACAATCAAGAGGAAATTGGAAAAAGACTTATGCCATTTTGTAGAAGACAACAAGACAAAAGCGTGGACTTTGTTAGACAAGAAAGCCAATTTTATATTGCAGAAGACAATAAGGATGCAGATGGAAGTATGGACTCTATGAGATGTAGGGAGCCAATTATATGCACTCTTACATGAAGCAAGGGTTAGGAGGGAGCTAATCCTATGATCCATTGAAGATGATGAAATATATATATCCATGGTAGCAACCATGAAAAGACAGTACGTGTTCAGTTCGACTGCAGAAGAAGACTTCTTCTAAGAGAAGCCTTAAAGTATTCCTGGTTGTCCATCGAGATTCGTGATCCTATGATGAAAGGAATAAATGGAATCTCTAGGGAATGGAATCTATAAGAAACTCCATGGACCCGAGAACTAAAGAAAAACATGAAGATTCCAAGAAAGAAAGAAAAGCTAGAACAACCAATCATAATATTAAGAATCAAAATATTACCAGCCTGATATGAACTCAATAAAAGAAATCAAGCAGAAGAACTTGAAGTCGTGATGAAGAACAGTGTATAGAAGAATTACGAATAAAAGCATTGCGATATCTAGAACCATAGGTTCTCCCAGATGGAGGGAGAATACTATAATGATTACTTGTTCAAATACACTAGACATATCACTACATGAGTCATTATATCATCCGCAGCATCCATGAGTTGGAGTTCGACATCAGATGAATGCAAAGAATATTCTCCAGAGAAAGTGAATAAAGAGCAGATGAAAAGAAATCTCAAGAATTTGAGGCATATCATAAAGAGACTCCTGTATGCAGATAAGAAGAAGATAACTTGGCGGAGAACCTCCAGTGCACAGCAAAAACATGGTGAATATTTCCTATAACATCAATATGACTACTCAGTAGATCAGATATCATGATGACATAAGAAGTGCCACATAGATATGTTCCAGTTTTCCAACTATGATATACTCCATTGTTCAGATCTACATGAAGCCTTCACAGTGTTCTAGACTAAAGTACATTTGAAATCAAGCATTACATTATCCATGATGAATTCCAGAAAGGAGAAAATGATTCTCCAATACATATCTCCATAGATGAGCAGATAAGCAGACATTTTGGTAAAAATTCTATCCAAGATGAAAGAGTTTGCGTACTCAAGCTAGAGCTCGTGGAAACAACTTCCTTCTTATTGTAAAAGGAAGAAAATACTCTCCAAGTTAGGAGGGAGCACTGAAAATATTATTGAAGACATTCATTGAAAAATAGTCCATCTTGGACAGAGGCTTTCCTGTTCAGAAAAGTGGATTGAGATTTCTGACGGACAATCACTTTCCATTGTGGTTAACATAGAAAGTAGTCTGATTGCTGATGTATCATAGAAAATGACTTGTCATTGTGGTTAACATGGGGAGTGGTCTAGGGGAGTCTCTCTTCTTGAGGGTTACTCAAGAAGACTGGCCCGCCTCACCGGACAACGATTTCTCATTATGGTTAACGTGAGGAATGGTCCATTTTGGAGGTTGATGCAGGACAATATTTTCCTCTTGTGGTTAACGAAGGAAATGGTCTGAACAGTCATTCCTTAGGGTTTACACATTCTCTCCAGGGTGCACTTTGATTAGTGTAGGAGGAATGGCCCAGGGTGGGGAATGGTCCATGCTCAACAATCAGGGACATACATTCCTTAGGGCTATACATTCTCTCTAGGGTGCACTTTGTTTAGTGTAGGAGGAATGACCCATGGTGGGGAATGGTCCAGGAAAAACATTCCTTAGGGTTTATACATTCTCTCTAGGGCACACTTTGATTAATGTAGGAGGAATGGCCTAGGGTGAGGAATGGTCCAAATTCAAACATTCCTTAGGGTTTATACATTCTGTCCAGGGTGCACTTTGATTAGTGTAGGAAGAATGGCCCAGGGTGAGGAATGGTCCATGCTCAGAAATCAGAAACAATCATTCTTCCTTGTTTGAGAAGAATAGGGCAGATATCCCATTGCTGATGAGGGTATATATTCTTTCAAATCTCACAAACGTGAGTGAAAGATTGGCCCAAATGATTCAATTTATTTTTAACAATATTTTTTCTGTGCAGGATGGCATCAGATGATTGTTATGGAGACTACCTATCTCCAGACAGTAGAGATATACTACTGTGATGGATATGTTCCACTGTTCGTGAGATAGATATTCTTTTAGAGCTCACATATGTGAGTGAAAGATTGGCCCAAATAATTCATTATATATCATAACATTATTTCTATGCAGGTTGCTATCAGATGTTTGTTATGAAGACTATATGACAGTAGATGAAAACTACTATGGTGGATATGTTCCACTGTTTGTGACTATATGTTGCTGATCAAGTACTTGTGTGTTACTTGGTGTGGTAGTGAATCAATAGATTGTAGTTATGTACTACTATGGATAGACACAGTTGTGTTCTATTTTTGTTCTAACTGCCTTGGAGACTATCAACAATTTATTGGAAATAATCACCATCCAGATAAATGATGAACACAGATTTTCTAGACAGGAAATTGGTTCAAAGCATTTACTCCTCTAGATTATAAGAGTGGCTCTTGTATCACTCTATGGTGTGAGTGACTTATCCAACATCATGTATAATTACTCAGATGAAGTATGGTTTCGAGAGATGATGCAGGTGATGGTGATGGTGATGCTCATGATCTAGTCATGAGATAGTCTAGACGACTATATTGATGCTACCGGATAAATGGTATGTTTTTGTGCTCAAGTCCATTACTTGTAATACCTCTCTAGCTAGAAGGGAGTGTTAATATTATGGTAGATGCGGGAGGTATTTACCTCCACGTGTGAACCTGATGAGAATAGAAGACTCCGTAAAGCAAGAGAAAACCCTAATGAGTTGGACAATAACCCTAGAAGTCTTGTCGGCTCAAGAAGATAATTTATATTAGGTTATTAGCCTCCAAGAGAAGAAGTTAGCCATAAATAATAATAATATGATGAACAGACACATATCCAGAAGGAGAAGTTGGCCCCAAAAAATCTGGCAGAACCAGTATAAATACAGGGCGCTAGTTCTCATTTGACAACATCTCAGAATTGCAGACAACAAGTGGTGCGCACTGCAGTTCCCAGTTTGGTGCGCACGTGTGGAGGAGAGCTACAGGTGCAGATGCTACAACTAGCAGTTTCAGTGTTGGCTTGGACTATCTCTTGGCTAGGGTTTGGACTATCTGATAAACTATTGTTGGTGCGCTATCCTTGGAGGAAGATGTGCTACACCTTGTTTGGATATCTAGCCTGGGGTTTGCTTCCGGAGTAATTCTCAGTCAAGGTTAAGGTGCTCAGAGGGTGGCTTAGGCCTATGGTTGGGTGATGAGGGTATCGTCAATGGTAAAACGAGCACACCATCTTCTATATTCTAACAGGTTATGGGCCCACACCTCCTTTAGTCAGTCTAAACGCTAGAAGGAAACATAGCTGCTAGGATATTGATCTCGTTGAGGAACTTCCGCTAGGGTTACTAGAAAAAGCAGCTTCCAAGACACTGAAGCTAGGGTTACTAGCAGGTGCAGAAACCCTAAACCTCTTGTTGAGGCACCTTAAAGTGAATGGATTGACCTAGTCTCTGGATAGATCAGTGCACCCTAGCCCAACGCATCTCCTGGTACTCTCAGAAGGCCAAGACCTGAATTTTGGATTTCTGGTAAAATCTAGGGTTTGACCAAGTCAAGTAAGCCATGACTAACTCTATGAAGTCTGAGAACAAGTTAGATGGAGCCTCTAACTTCAGAGCATGGAAGACAAGGATTGAACTCATCCTTGCTAAGAATAAAGTGCTAGATATTGTGAAAGCAAAGATCGTGAAGCCAGAGTTTGAAGAAGGAGAAGAGAAGGAATCGCAGAATGTTGTAGCTATGGAGAAGTTCAAGGATGTTGACATCAATTCCATGAGTATCATAGTGGATTCTATAAAATACCACTTGATACCCTACATATCCCATCTTGACTCATCGAAGAAGATGTACGATGCCCTAACAAATCTCTTCTCAGTCAAAAACATTGGACAAGTTATGAGTATGAAGAATGAGCACCGTGACATGAAGATGAATGATGATGACATCATAACATCATACTTTGTAAGAATCTCCCAGTTAAGATATCAAATACAAGCTATTGAAGAGATCACTTCAGAGAAAGAATTGGTGAACATAGTACTCAATGGTCTTCCCAAGACATGGGATGCATTTTCTGCAAGCATGAACACAAGAAAGGAGTACCCGACATTTGAAGAACTTTGGACTTGCTGTGCTCAAGAAGAATCAAGGATCAATGCAAAAGAGAAACCCCAAAAGAAGTACGATGATCAAGCCTTCACAGTAAGATTCAAGAACTTCAGGAACAAAAGAAAGTTTGGTTCAAGGAGGAAGCCAAATCAAGAGAATGACATTTCAAAAGTACAATGCTTCAACTGTCAAAAGTACGGTCACTACAAGAATCAGTGTCCCGAGCTAAAGAAAAGAAAAGAGAAACACGAAGCATCGATTGCCAAAGAAAAGGAACCTACAAAGAAGACTAAGCAGGATGGAAGAGACTTCTTCTTCTAAAAGGTAACAACACTCTTCTTATTCTCTATACATTTCTTGTTTGAATCGTCTCTGTACATATCTTGTATATCTATCTCTTGGAAGATAATGTGTTCCAAGAAGAACTATACCTATGGAAGAACAAACAAGATAAAAAGAGTTATCATTAGATAATACACATGAAAGAATGAAATACAAATCATGTGGAAGCTATTGCAAGATAAGCCGAATCAATCATGAAGAAACTTAGCAGAAGAAAAGACAGAAAGAAGTCAACAATCAAGAGGAAATTGGAAAAAGACTTATGACATTTTGTAGAAGACAACAAGACGAAAGCGTGGACTTTGTTAGACAAGAAAGCCAATTTTATATTGCAGAAGACAATAAGGATGCAGATGGAAGTATGGAATCTATGAGATGTAGGGAGCCAATTATATGCACTCTTACATGAAGCAAGGGTTAGGAGGGAGCTAATCCTATGATCCATTGAAGATGATGAAATATATATATCCATGGTAGCAACCATGAAAAGACAGTACGTGTTCAGTTCAACTGCAGAAGAAGACTTCTTCTAAGAGAAGCCTTAAAGTATTCCTGGTTGTCCATCGAGATTCGTGATCCTATGATGGAAGGAAGAAATGGAATCTCTAGGGCATGGAATCTATAAGAAACTCCATGGACCCGAGAACTAAAGAAAAGCATGAAGATTCCAAGAAAGAAAGAAAAGCTAGAACAACCAGTCATAATATTAAGAATCAAAAGATTACCAGCCTGATATGAACTCAATAAAAGAAATCAAGCAGAAGAACTTGAAGTCGTGATGAAGAACAGTGTATAGAAGACTTACGAATAAA
Source organism: Picea engelmannii (assembly GCA_009831015.1). Taxonomy (NCBI): domain Eukaryota; kingdom Viridiplantae; phylum Streptophyta; class Pinopsida; order Pinales; family Pinaceae; genus Picea; species Picea engelmannii. Next base: position 128,691 of record ML795877.1, read on the forward strand.
AGCATTCCGATATCTAGAACCATAGGTTCTCCCAGATGGAGGGAGAATACTATAATGATTACTTGTTCCAATACACTAGACATATCACTACATGAGTCATTATATCATCCGCAACATCCATGAGTTAGAGTTCGACATCAGATGAATGCAAAGAATATTCTCCAGAGAAAGTGAATAAAGAGCAGATGAAAAGAAATCTCAAGACTTTGAGGCATATCAGAAAGAGACTCCTATATGCAGATAAGAAGAAGATAACTTGGCGGAGAACCTCCAGTGCACAACAAAAGCATGGTGAATATTTCCTATAACATCAAGATGACTACTCAGTAGATCATATCTCATGATGACATAAGAAGTGCCACATAGATATGTTCCAGTTTTCCAACTATGATATACTCTATTGTTCAGATCTACATGAAGCCTTCACAGTGTTCTAGACTAAAGTACATTTGAAATCAATCATTACATTATCCATGATGAAGTCCAGAAAGGAGAAAATGATTCTCCAATACATATCTCCATAGATGAGCAGATAAGCAGACATTTTGGTAAAACTTCTATCCAAGATGAAAGAGTTTGCGTACTCAAGCTAGAGCTCGTGGAAACAACTTCCTTCTTATTGAAAAAGGAAGAAAATACTCTCCAAGTTAGGAGGGAGCACTGAAAAATATTATTGAAGACATTCATTGAAAAATAGTCCATCTTGGACAGAGGCTTTCCTGTTTAGAAAAGTGGATTGAGATTTCTGACGGACAATCACTTTCCATTGTGGTTAACATAGAAAGTAGTCTGATTGCTGATGTATCATAGAAAATGACTTCCCATTGTGGTTAACATGGGGAGTGGTCTAGGGAAGTCTCTCTTCTTGAGGGTTACTCAAGAAGACTGGCCCACCTCACCGGACAACGATTTCTCATTATGGTTAACGTGAGGAATGGTCCATTTTGGAGGTTGATGCAGGATAGTATTTTCCTCTTGTGGTTAACGGAGGAAATGGTCCGGACAGTCATTCCTTATGGTTTACACATTCTCTCCAGGGTGCACTTTGATTAGTGTAGGAAGAATGGCCCAGGGTGGGGAATGGTCCAGGCTCAACAATCAGGGACATACATTCCTTAGGGTTATACATTCTCTCCAGGGTGCACTTTGATTAGTGTAGGAGGAATGGCCCATGGTGGCGAATGGTCCAGGACAAACATTCCTTAGGGTTTGTACATTCTCTTTAGGGCGCACTTTGATTAATGTAGGAGGAATGGCCTAGGGTGAGGAATGGTCCAGATTCAAACATTCCTTAGGGTTTATACATTCTGTCCAGGGTGCACTTTGATTAGTGTAGGAAGAATGGCCCAGGGTGAGGAATGGTCCATGCTTAGAAATCAGAAACAATCATTCTTCCTTGTTTGAGAAGAATAGGGAAGATAGCCCATTGCTGATGAGGGTAGATATTCTTTCAAATCTCACAAACGTGAGTGAAAGATTGGCCCAAATGATTCAGTTTATTTTTAACAATATTTTTTCTGTGCAGGATGGCATCAGATGATTGTTATGGAGACTACCCATCTCCAGATAGTAGAGATATACTACTGTGATGGATATGTTCCACTGTTCGTGAGATATATATTCTTTTAGAGCTCACATATGTGAGTGAAAGATTGGCCCAAATAATTCAGTATATATCATAACATTATTTCTATGCAGGTTGCTATCAGATGTTTGTTATGAAGACTGTATGACAGTAGATGAAAACTACTATGGTGGATATGTTCCACTGTTTGTGACTATATGATGCTGATCAAGTACTTGTGTGTTACTTGGTGTGGTAGTGAATCACTAGATTGTAGTTATGTACTACTATGGATAGACACAGTTGTGTTCTATTTTTGTTCTAACTGCCTTGGAGACTATCAACAGTTTATTGGAAATAATCACCATCCAGATAAATGATGAACAAAGATTTTCTAGACAGGAAATTGGTTCAAAGCATTTACTCCTCTAGATTATAAGAGTGGCCCTTGTATCACTCTATGGTGTGAGTGACTTATCCAACATCATGTATAATTACTCAGATGAAGTATGGTTTTGAGAGATGATGCAGGTGATGGTGATGGTGATGCTCATGATCTAGTCATGAGATAGTCTAGACGACTATATTGATGCTACCGTATAAATGGTATGTTTTTGTGCTCAAGTCCATTACTTGTAATACCTCTCTAGCTAGGAGGGAGTGTTAATATTATGGTAGCCGCGGGAGGTATTTACCTCCACGTGTGAACCTGATGAGAATAGAAGACTCCGTAAAGCAAGAGAAAACCCTAATGAGTTGACTAATAACCCTAGAAGTCTTGTCGGCTCAAGAATATAATTTATATTAGGTTATTAGCCTCCAAGAGAAGAAGTCGACCATAAATAATAATAATATGCTGAACAGACACATATCCAGAAGGAGAAGTTGGCCCCCAAAAATCTGGCAGAACCAGTATAAATACAGGGCGCTAGTTCTCATTTGACAGCATCTCAGAATTGCAGACAACAAGTGGTGCGCACTGCAGTTCCCAGTTTGGTGCGCATGTGTGGAGGAGAGCTACAGGTGCAGCTGCTACAACTAGCAGTTTCAGTGTTGGCTTGGACTATCTATTGGCTAGGGTTTGGACTATCTGATCAACTATTGTTGGTGCACTATCCTTGGAGGAAGATGCGCTACACCTTGTTTGGCTATCTAGCCTAGGGTTTGCTTCCAGAGTAATTCTCAGTCAAGGTTAAGGTGCTCGGAGGGTGGCTTAGGCCTATGGTTGGGTGACAAGGGTATCTTCAATGGTAAAACGAGCACACCATCTTCTATATTCTACTAGATACTACGTATCTTTCTACATAATAACTTATCTTCACGTCAATTGTATTGTCTGTGCTGCTACATTGAAATAAATCGAACTCTGTTTGTTTTTTTACATGTCTTCCTGTATACCAAATTACCTTCATGTCCAGTGTATTTTTCTGCATTGCTACATTTAAACAAACATAATAATTGGAGAAGACGAGGGACTCTTTGCTACAAATGTAGAAGAGAAGAGACAAAGGTGCATGCTTCTACTCTTATTTCATATTCCATTGTTTAGTATTTCATTTATTGTTTGTATATTTGTTCTACTTGTTCTATTTCTTTGCACCTAATTTATTGTATCTAGATACTACGTATCTTCCTACATAGTAACTTATCCTCATGTGAATTGTATTCTCTGTGCTGTTACATTGAAATAAATAAAACTGCATTTCTTTTTTTAAATGTCTTTCTACATACTAACTTACCTTCATGTCCACTATATTTTCTGTGTTGCTACATTGAAAGAAACAGATTAGTTGGAAAAGAAGATGAATTCTTATATGCCACAACAGAGGGGGATGAAGTACAATCTTCGAAAAGGTATACCAACTGTAATAATAAATCAAATACACAAAACAAGTAGGTGCATATAATATTGGACTAGAAAATGATGATTTGGAAACAATGGGCCTTTGTTGAGACTTTCCTCTTCCAAACATTTCCCTCCCCATTTCTATTATCCCTTTTTTTCCCTCTTCTATACTTAACCAAATTCCCCTTTGTTTTTCTCCTCTACTTTCGATTTTTGGTTGCTTTGCTTAGTCATCTTTCCAAAAATTTCTAGGTGCTCGGGTTGGAGGGCTCACAGTTTCACATTTATACTCATGCTTCTATATCATGACTCTGACCGATGACTTCCTCATTCCATACTTATCCACTTTTTTGATCGCGGGTTCTCGGGCTGGCGGGATCAATATTGCGGCTCTAGCTTTGGAGGTTCCACGATATACAGATTGGGTGCCATACTCCCCCATCATGCCCTATTCCCTATTACACATTTTTTCAGTAAAAAAATCCGAGGCATACAATTTGACCGTCGGGTCCTCATGTTTCCTGAGTATCCCTTGACACCCTATTTTGTATTCCATATCCTTCGAGCCTGTATATGACATTCAAAACAATTATGGACAATATACAATGAATATTCTTATTTAGTCCTTCTTATGTTCATCTACACATGCTTGCATCAGAAAAAGTTGAACTAGTGACATGGGCATGAGTAATCAATCATCGCAAACATCAACAGAATGACAAGCCCAAAGGTAAAGATTCATACATTGTGTTCCTGATATGTTTACCAAAAAAATATCCTGAGCTATTTATTCATGTATGCCATGATAAATATGCCGATGTCATCTGCAACACATGATTTGCAGTTCACAAGAAGCATCGACAAGCGCAAGTGAGAGGCCAAACATAACGCAAGTTCCACAGACTAAGAGGTCTGGTTGCAAAACTCTGACCTCCATACTTCATCCAAGTTGTGTGTCTACTTGTACATTTATGCCAGTAAAAAAAGAAAACAAAAAAAATAATGCAGACTGCCATTCATATTACTTTTCCTGTTCAAAAAATGTCACCAGGTCTAAACTTATAACACCCAAAATACTATCAATAAAGGGCTTGAAAAACCGCCGAACTGGACAAGTGTTCGTCGAGGACATAATGTTCATCTATAACACCTACTTGGAAAAGGCAAAGAAAACTAGATCCATTATGCATGCTGACATGACAGACAATGAAGCCCTGATGACAGTCACACTGACCATCCCTACACAACTTGTTTAGAAACATGCAGAAAAGATATTTCCATGTAATGGGATATCCATTACAAATTTTAATATATTTCCCAAAATAATATATGACCATGGTGATTGTGGTCGGATTATATTTCTCAACGAAACAAGTATTGTGGAAAAAATTCTTGCGATTTGTTCAGAATATCGTATCGTACCAGACACGACAATCAACCAACTTGCACAGAGCAATGAAACTTACCCAATCAAAACCATTGGTGCAACTGTCACACTCGTGCGAAAACTTGTCTCACAACACATTCTCCATATAAAAGATGGAGAGTTAGACAACGACAAGGCAATGGTATCGTTCTCCATATCCAATTTTGTCCTTTACTTTCACATGTCCATGTATCTCGGTTATGTTACACAACTATTGCACCGTTCCATGTTGCAACTACAATTGTTCGACACATATTCAAATTTGTTTTCCTCAATGGAACAACAATTGCATAAAGGGAAATTTCCACTTATTCTCTTAAAAAATATTAAAAACAAAAGAAATGTTAAAAAAATGATCTTTCACACAACCCAAACAACATTTGTAACATAATTGCGAACATACATAGTAAAGGATCTCAAGAAACTAACTAGCTCGACAACTGTTGTGCGTATACATCTACAATTTCATCCTCACTTTGCTCATACAATTTTCCTTCACCATTTTTCTGCATCTTGTTTTTGTTGTATAATTGTACATTATATTGTTCAATATATTAACTGCTATTCTCATGTGCCCAAGTTGAGGGTGTTTTGGTTGTAGAGAATGCGTACTCGACCCCCTTTGAGCCTATATGTTCCAAATGCAACTCTCCCGCTTCTTCTTCTGCTTTCATAAATGATGATACGATTGATTGTCTATGATGCAGTAAAAAATTCCCTTACATATATAGACATTGCCTCAACGCTGCCATCCGAACCGTCGATAACACAATCGTACATTGTGAAATTAGACAAACTCTGTTACAATATGTGCTTCCTGGGTTAGCATAATTTCCATATTAAGTATACCTACAGAAAAAGACAAACAATGTCTACATGCTGTGCAACTTTTGGGTCCATAACAAATTTACCTTAAATGAGGACAATGCAATACTGCATATCGACTGAAAAAAAAAAAAAAAAAATTCATATCAAGTGTTGGAAGGAAAGAAAACAATCTCATGTATATCTGTCCATGCCACCCAATGAGGATATGAATAGAATTTTGCAGTGCCATGGAAAATTGAATAGGAAGCGCATAAGATTGTTCAGTCCAAAAATGGGAAGCATGAGGACAAACCCCATACAAAGTATCCAACTGCGAATAAATCAGGCCCATCCTTTGAACCACTGAAATGTCTTTCTCCTCTAAACGGAACCATAAGGCATTTCCAATAATATTACAAATTTGGCATTGTTAAAACTGGTAGTGATAGAACATAGCACCATCAGAAGAAAATGTCCATAATGATCTTGCTTCATGGTAAAATAGTAATCGACAAGTTTCTTGGTGCCCATTTGGGGGTTTGGTTATAGATGGGATACAATGCCGAATCTCCGCTGGTTTTGTGTTGTCTTGTGTTTGGTAGAATTTTGTTCATGTGCTTTCCTGCTGTAGTTTAGGGTTCTCATGGGCCCAATTATTTTCTCATGGGAACATATGCTACATGTAAGAGAAAACAAATGCCACATGCATTTCATTTTATATCAAATTTTTTGATGCATAGGTCAATGCATACTGCTCTATGGACCCTTGTGGGATCTCCCTTGGCGCCTTTTGTATTCATGCATTTCTTTGTGCCTCGACTTTCAATACATTTGGTGTTTACTTGACTCTTGGTTGTATGCTTCTTTCTGGAAAATTAATGATACATTCATGATCTTGGCGGTTTTTCTATGATTTTAAAGATTATACATGACCTGCTTTTCCTTTTAATAAAATCTCTTTGACACAAATGTAGTATGTGGCTCATTTTAACACTTTTACTTGATCGATGAACTTACCAAAATTCATCTTCAGAAATATTTTGAAATAAAAGGATATATTCTATGTGAAGTCCAATGGAACTATCATATCAACCACAGAAAATCAAAATCAAAATTCGTCTTAAAATTCAAATTCGTCATTGTTATACTTATGGTGAAGTTGACAGTACAATAATTTTACTTAAACATCCTAAAGTTGATTTTCCTTTGGATTTTCGATGCTTCTCTTATGCAAACACATCCTGGAAACTATAAGCATGACTCTCTTGATCTATTCCTTGATTGAAGAGAATGTTCACCTGTTTAATGGACTTCATAGTTACTATTAAGACCATCAATGGGGATTTATTAACACTAATTCCTGCTTCCGAAAATTGTCATCCCCTTTATTTTTCCCCTCTTCTTTCCCTTTCTGTTTACTTAGTCGTTTTCCAGAAAATGTCTAGGTGCCTGAGTTGGTAGATTCACGTGTTCATATTTCCACTGATACTTTTATATCAGGAGTCCGACTGAGTGCTTCCTTGTTTCATGTTCAACAACTTTTTTGGATCGTGGGTTCCCGGGTAGGCAGGCTCAACATTGCGTTTCCATTGTTCCACCGCTTGCAAATAGCACCCAGACTTCCCTAATCTACAAATTGAAAACCAAATTCCCCTTTCTTTTTCTCCTTTACGTTACCTTTCTGGTTACTTAGTCATTTTTACGAATGTCTCATTCTTTTATATACAACACCTGAAGTTCCACAATATAAAAATTGACCTTTGAAGTTCGTCATTGTCCCATGTTCTATGTTATACATTTTGCAATCAAAAGTTGGGATACATACAATTTGACCATCAAGCCCTCACGTATCATGAGTAGAACTTGTAGCCCTGTTTTCAAGCCCGTCAATATGCTCTGTTCAGAGTATGTCTCATGCTTTTATGTCATGAGTCTGACCAACCACTTCCCCATTGCATACTTGGCCACTATTTCCATCGCCAATTCCCAACCAGACTTGTTCAACATTGTGCTTCCATTGTTTCGCGACCTACAAACAACCCCCAGAATTATGTGATATACAAATTGACCACCGAAATTCGTCATTGTGGCCTGTTCCTTTTTACACATTTTGCAGTCAAAAGTTCAGAGAAATACAATTTGACCATTGGCCCCTCATGTCTCCTGAGTATAACTTGTGACCCTATTTTGAAGGCCGACCAACCGCTATCCATACTTGGCCATTTCTTGGAATCTCTTTCGCTGGTTGACGAAATGTGAAATGCTTAATCACTCTTCATCATCTTCACCACCTTCACACTTCTTTCTAGATATGTAATTATTAAGATTTAATGCTAATAACTCATCGTGTATGAACCGTTAAGATTGTCATTAATGTCTGAAAGGCTGGAGGAGATCTCTCATTAATACGAATTAAACCAATATTTGCTGAAGGTTGTGTTATCCTTTCCAAGTGTTCATTTCAAGCATCATGCAATCTCTTTCATGCGTCATCCAGTTGGCAGCTTCACAAAATCTCTAATCCTTAATCTCTCTTCACCGTCACCGCCACCTTTGAACTTTTGTCTAAATATACGATTAGTAACATTTAATGGTAACAACTCATTATGCAAGAACCGTAGAGGTTGTCATTGATAAACAAAAGGCTCGAGGAGATCTCCCATTGATACACATTAAACCAATATTTGTGGAGGGTTATATTATCCCTTCCGAATGTTCATTTCAAACATCATCTGGAGAAAACGAACATTCTCGTTAACTTATGGAAGCAATTCGACAACAGTTCTATTTAGATACAGTAAACACCTTTGGGCATGATGACCAGAAGTTCCAGTGCTCCAAGGAATATTCTTACTACTCATCTCCCTCCACCCAGAATAAAAAAGGGAGATGGTACCTTGGTGCATCGAGAGATATATTTCAGGCCAAATAATTCCAAGGCAATCTCGCTTTCTCAGCCCGCCCGCCCGCCTGCATTGATGGCTGGAGAAGAGGTTGATGCGGTCGATTTCGAGATGGAAGAAGATCATCTGATGGACGGTGACACATCAATGGATGATGGCAATGAAAACGATGTTCCCACTCCTGTGCGCAAATTGAAATCAACCATAGCGGGGGGCACTTCCCAGATCGACGATGGCGGCCAGTACCAAAGGAAGGGGTTTCATAAAAGAAACCAATGTTGAATGCAATAGACACTTTGCAGCTTGAGAGTAGGAATTTCAGAGGCCCAAATTAGTCTGTTCTGGGTGGAAGTCTTTCACTGTAAATAAATAGTCTCTTGATGCGCCCAGAGATATATTTCAGGCCAAATAACTATTTAATTACGGGACCACTCTCATGTTATCTAGATATACAATTAACATCTTAGGGGATGAGGGCCAGAACTCCCACTGGTGCAAGGCATATTCCTACTACTCATCTCCTTATGCCCATAATGAACTAATTTGGTCCTCTGGAATTACTCGTGCAGCCTGTGTCCTTGAGGTCTTTTCCTGTAAGGAGGGTGTCTCTTGGTATCCTTCTGCCCATAATGATTTAATTTGTACCTCTTGAATTTCTCGTGTAGGCTGTGTCCCTGAAGTCTTCGACTGTAAGGAGGTGGTCTCTTGGTGTGTCCTCATTTTCAGTTTCGGGCTCTTCCTCTTTCCCTACAATGTTTTTTCTTTTCTTCCTCACGGGAAGCTTGTGAGAACTATCAATTTTATTGTGAGGATGGGTTATTATGTCTTCCTACGTTTGAATAATTTTGAGCTGCTTTCTTACTGGGGTGGGCCGTTGGAGCGATGCTGCGGGATGTCGTTCTCTTGGCAGTGGTGGCCGCAGATTGGAAACTCTTCTCACTGGGGAATTTTCCTTGTTATTTGTACAATTTAGTGGTGCCTTGCAATGTCTCTAGGTCGCCAATGTCAGGAGAAGGAGTGTTGTTGACTTGCTTCAAGCCAAATAATTATTCCACTACAGAGCCACTCTCCTATTTCTTTGTCGCTTCAGGTATTCCGCAAGATATTGAGATTGCGACAACCAACATCGACCTTTCGAGGAGAATACTGCAAGGAATTCCTAAACAATCATGGTAATGAGTTTTGTATGCATGTTGAAGAGCATCTTGATGGCTCTTGCATGTTGTCCCATTAGAGGAAAACACAAATTTGTATGCATTTTTTTTTTGTAGCTTCTGTACCTATATTTATGACAAATATGTTCAATGCTTCAATGCAAAGAACTCAATCCAATTTCTATGGATAAATATACACTGCCCAATATATTTTGTTTTTATGGATTTACTATCAAAATTTTTTCCTTGGAATCTTGGTTGCTGCTTCTTTGCTAGATTTAACAGCTCTTCTCATTTGCATGGTTCGATAGTCTCATAATTCTTGAATATTGTATTGGCTCAAGTATTTTGATCTAATATGGAACATTGAACAATTATATGACAATGCATTATGTCGATCCCATCAGGATTCTATGGAAAGATAAATGAATTTAAGACAATTTCAAACCAACATTCAATTCTATTCGTAATGCAGATAGAACATATCAACACTAATTCACGATGTGGCAGTCGGGGCCCCACCCTAGAAGTTTCGTTTTGATCTCAACCTTGCTAAGAAAACAATTTCTTATTTCCCTTTCGCTTCCTTGATTCCTTTACTCCAAAAGGAAACATTTCATTAGTTTTCCATCCCTTGGCCTCTATTTTAGCACTTTTACTTTATTAATGAAATTACCAAATTTCTTCTTTGTGAATAAAAAAAAAAAATGATATATGGTGGCTGAAGTCAAATGGGACTATGAAATCAACCACAATATTAAAATTCAAGATCATCATTGTTGTTTCTAGATATGCAATTATTAATCTTTAATGTTGACAACCCATCATGAAAGAAGTTTAATACTTAAGATAATATGTCAAAGTCATTGAAGAATGTATCAAGAACACAATTACTCCCACAAGTTGCAATAAAAACAAATCTTCAACAAAGCTTTTGTTCACACCCTTTTTAATGGTACAAGCACAATAGAAAACAAGTAAGTGGATAAAATATTGGACTATAAAATGATGGTTTTGAAACAATGGGGCTTGTTTGAGACCAATTCCCGCTCGCGAAAATTTCCCTCCACTTTTCTATTTTCCCACTCTCTTATATCCCCTTCTTTTCCCTCTTCTATACTTAACCAAATTCCCCTTTCTTTTTCCCCTGTACTTTCTCTTTCTGGTTACTTAGTCATTTTTCCAAAAATATCTTGCTACGCGGTTTGGCGGACTCACAGGTTCACATTTGCATTCATGCTTTTATATCACGATTACGACCGAGTGCTTCACCTTTCCATACCTATCCACTTTTTTGATCGCGAGTTCCCGCGTGGGAGGTATCTAAATTTCACTTCCATTGTTCCGTGACCTACAAACAACACCCGGGCTTCTATGATATACAAATTGACTTTCAGACTCCCACATCATCCCCTCTTCTATGTTACACATTTTTCACTCAAAATTTTTGAGACATACAATTTGACCTTCGGGGCCTCACGTCTCCTCGGGAACCCTTGTCACCCTATTTTGAAGCCCGTCCGACCACTTTCCATACTTGGCCATTTCTTGGAATCTCTTTCGCGGATCATCAGGTTGGCGGGTTCATGAAATTTCCAATTCCTAGTCGCTGTTTCCTGTGCTCGCCACCTTCACACTTCTTTCCAAGTATATGCAATAAGTATACAACTTGTCCATAAACATGCAGAAAAGATCTTTCCAGGAAATGGGATATCTATTACAGATTTTCATATATTAGCCCTTCTTTTCCCTCTTCTATAGTTAACCAAATTATTGTTTCTTTTCCCCTCTACTTTCTCTTTCTGGTTACTTAGTCATTTTTCTGAAAATGTCTAACTGCATGGTTGGTGGACGTTCACATTTTCACTCGTGCTTTTATATCGTGAGTCTGACCAACTGATTCCCCATTCCATACCTAGCCACTTTTCCGATCACGGATTCCCTGGAAGGCGGGCTCTATATTGCACTTCCATTGTTTCGTGACCTGCAAACAATACCCAGACTTCTACGATATACAAATTTATTTCCGGAATCCCACATCATACCCTCTTTCATGTTACACATTTTGCACTCAAAATTTATGAGACCTACAATTTGACCATCGGGTCCTCACATCTCCTGGGGAACTATTGTCACCCCATTTTGAAGCCTGCCCATCCGCTTTCCATACTTGGCCATTTCTTGGAATCTCTTTTGCAGATCGTCGGGTTGGCAGGTTCATGAAATATCCAATTCCTAATCGTTGTTTCCTGTTCCCGCCACCTTTGCACTTCTTTCCAAGTATGCAATAACTGAGGTTTAATGCTAAAAAATCACCATGAAACAACTGTAAATATTGTCATTGATGAATAAAAGCCTCAAGGAGACATACACACTGACTATCCCTACACAACTTGTCCAGAAACAACACCCGAAATTCCGCGATATACAAATTGACCGCTAGACTGTCCCATCATGCCCTCTTCCGTTTTACGCATTTTGCGCTCAAAATTGTCGAGACATACAAGTTGACCGTCGGACTCTCACCTCTCCCGAGTATCCCTTGCAACCCTATTTGAAGCCTGTCCAACCGCTTTTCATGCTTGGCCATTCCTTGCTTGTTGTTCCCCATCCTCGCCACCTTCGCACTTGTTTATAA
>ML795877.1:145065-156031 GCA_009831015.1 Picea engelmannii
ATATATATATATATATATATATATATAAGGTCTTATTTCTAAATATGCAATTAGTAAGATTTACTACTAACAACTCATCATGCAGGAACCATAAAAATTGTCATTAATGAGCGAAAGGCTCGAGGAGATCTCCCATTAATACACATTAAACCAAGATTTGAGGAGGGTTATATTATCACTTCTGAGTGTTAATTTCAAACATCATGGAATGTCCTTCGCGCATCATTAGGTTGGCGCGTTCCCAAAACTTCCAATCCTTAATTTCTCTTCGTCGTACCCACCACCTTCGCACTTCTAAGTATGCAATAACTAATCTTTACTTCTAACAACTCATCATGCAACACCCATAGAGATTGTCATTAATGAGAGAAAGTCTCGAGGAGATTTCCCATTCACACACATTGAACCAACATTTGCAAAGGGTTATATTATCCCATCCAACTATTCATTTCAAGCATCGTCTGGACCAAACAAACATTCTCATAAAATTATGGCACCAACTCGACAACAGTTCTGTGGAGATACTGTGAACATCTTCGGGTGTGAGGACCAGAACTTCTAGTGGTCTAGGGAATATTCTTACTACTCATCCCCTTCCACCCAGAACAAATAATTTGGACCTATGGAATTGCTCGTGTAGGCTGTGTCCCTGAAGGTTTTGACTGTAAGGAGCTGGTCTCTTAGTGTGCTGATAAATATATTTCAGGCCAAAGAATTATTCCATTGCAGGACTAATCTCCTATTTCTTTGTCACCTCAGGTCTTCCGCTAGATGTTAAGATTTCTGGAGCCAACATTGACGTTCGGAGGAGAAGACTCCAAGAAGTTCCTAAAAGAGCATAATAATAGGTTGGACCTCTTGCCCGAGTTCCTGGAATACCCATCAATAGTTCCTGAAGATATCAGAAGATCGCAGGTTAGTTCATTTATAAATCCATTTCAGGAAATTGCCTGGCTGTTTACAAGAATAACGAGACAAGAATCCACAACAAGTATTTCCTGCATGAATCTTTATATTTTGTATTTCATAGTCAAGGAATGAGCCATTTTTTATTGGGGGAAGCTAATTTCCATTGAAATCTGTTCCCAATTATCAATCTTAAAAAATGAGAATAAATTTTATATGTCATCCTAATTGGTTTTTGCGATAGCGCATTGCTGTCCATTTCCAAAACTATTTTTGTCCGAGAAGGTAAACTGGGAATTCGGCCCAATAACCTTCTGGTACCAGGCCTTGTGGAGGCACAAGTCCTCCCACTGTTTTTATGAGTTTTTTAATGACTTTGTCTCTATTTTCAAAGTTTTATTATTAGGAAAGGATGCTCCCCACATGTTTGACCAGGAAACCAAGTTTTTGGACAGGAAGGGGGCACTTGAACAAATGGAGAATTGCAGTGTGATAAGGATTTTTGGCTCCAAGGAGAATCCTGCTTTCCTTCCATGTCACATTACAGATAATTTTTTTTTTTTATAGAAATAGCAAGGCAATACAACTACTGGTTGCATATATTCCATGAGAAGAGAAAAAAATAGTTCATTCCTCTCCCTTGGAAAGTTGGGGACTTCGTGTTGAGTAATGTCAACAAAATTGACGAATTCGCAGCCCATTTCAACAACTTGAACCTAAGATATGCTGAAAGGATAAGAGATTTCGACCCTAATGGATGTTTTTTTGAAAATTTACTTGTAGTTGGATTCAACAATTATTTTTTCCAGAGATGTCTGAGAGAAAATAGAGACACTGACGACAACACTCCTACTTCTGACGTCGACGACCTAGACACATTGCAAAGCACCACTGAATTGTACAAGCAACAGGGAAAAAGCCCTGGTGAGAAGAGCGTTCAATTCCCAGATACCACTCCAAAGAGTACAACATCCTAGAGAATCGCTCCAATGAACCACCCCAGTAAGAAAGCAACCCAAAATTCTTCAAACGGAGGAGGAGATAACAACCATCCTCGCACTAAAATTGATAGTTCTCACAAGATTCCCCTGAAGAAGAAGAGAAAAAAAATTGTAGGGCAAGCGGAAGATATCGAAATTTAGAGTGAGAACATGGAACTTGAGACTAATCTGGATAGCGTATTCCAAAACCTTGATCAACTCAGAGACACGATCCAACATAGTCTCCCAATGGAAACATATGAGACCGAAATTTTCGATGAAGATGAATCCTTCGTATTCCAGAGCGTTGTTTTTTGACAATGAGTCTAAAAATTTAATTATTGAAAAGAGAGATGTAAAAAACAAGAAAGGGAAATATCATTCAGAGATTAACCTTGGGAACATGCGGCTGTCCCAAGTCTCCCGACTTCACTGAGAAACCAAATATGCTCTTGATGATTCCATTGGAGGCATTGAGGCCGAAAATGTGAGACTAAAGGACCGAGTTAAGGAATTGGAGGAAGCTTTGATTCCTATGCCATTGCTTTCCAGTAGCCATGCCTGCCACCCCTACAACCAAGTTAAAAGAATCCTCCAGCCTCCTTGCATCATGTAGAGGCCATGTGGAGAATAATATCAAGAAAAGAATGGAGCTGATTACTGAGGCTTGGGAAACATCACAAAGTATGGCTTCCCTTGGAACGACGACACATGATTTGCACGAACATTTGCAGGCGGATTTAAAAAATGAAGAACATTTCTATTTAGAGACGGTCGTCCCTTTTGGCATCCATGTCAACAACTTGACAGATATGAGAAGAAGACAAGAAGATATTCCCTCCCAAAACTGGATCACTCAATTAAATGCATGATGGAATGAGAAAGTGAAGAACCTGCATCTCATTGTCCAATCATGTGAACAAGCCATATCAAAGAAAGAAAAATAATTCAGAAAGCTACCGAAATAGACTTGGCCAAAAGTACCAACGAGGTCTAAGACCCCAACTGAATTGTCAACTCCTTGCCCTTAACTAAGAAAGCCTTGATAAACAAGTTGATATTTTTAAGGGGTTGTCTTTAGAATTTTTTTACAACATCCTTGAATATGGTGAAGATGACGTGGACAACTGGCTAGACGACTATTTGGTACAAAATGAAGATAATGATCAGGTTATGCGTAATATTTCTATCGATCTAAGGGAATTAGAAAAGGAACTTTTCAACATAAAAATCCAGGATGAGATCAACGTGGCCCCCTTGAGAGGCTACATTGAATAATGGGTCCAAAGGGCAATGGAGCAGGTCACCGACGAAGGGAAACATTTAGTTGGCACGATTCCAGTAGCCGTCAATGACAGTAATAAAAAGGCGTTGACAAACAAATATAAAAAAGGGTGATATGTACCATTAATGTAAGTCTATACTGATCACATCCTGCTTTTTTTATCAATCCAGTTATTCCACCTTTTTAAATAGAAATGTCTAGAGAAACACTGATACCTTCCAATTTCTTCTTTTCAGGTCTTGCTCTCTACCCCCGCCCACTTCGTCTTTCTACAGTCTTATTTCTATTATGGTCCGCAGGAGCCCCAATCCCATTCTACATGACAAACACATTTAAATTTCCAGGAATATGTATCAAACAATATTATTTTTTGATATATTTCAAATAAAACTATTTTTATCTCCTTTTATATTTATGTGCTCAATTTTTTTTTATCTTCAACTATGATGAATGTCAAGAAATTGTGTTTATTTAATTTTAATGTAACTTTATATGTGTCTTGTGTGTTTTATTTTTTTCTCATTCATATATTTTTCTCCTGCTATGCATATAAATTTATTTGTCCTGGCACATATAGAGACACACAAGCCAAATGATATATGAAAATTGTACTTAACTCTAACCAGTTGGAAGTATACAAAAATAATTATGAATGAATTTCATAAATACATTGAAGAGATAAAACATTCAAGGTAGGAACAAAAATTTCAAACATAGCAAGTCAGACTACTGGTAAAAAATAAAAGCAAGATGGATTATATACTTTCAAAAACTAAATGGGGCTCTAGAGGTCACGTGTCATTTCCTGCATGGATACCACCTGTGCTTCATGCTTCTTGCCATGTCTCCACTATAGTTTCCATTTTCCTCCGCTACTTTTTCCCCATCCCTGTGCATTTATTCCCAATTGAACCCGACAGGGATTGCGCTTCCATGCAACACTTGTTTTAATAATGGTATGTTCAAGGTATGAATAAGAATATGGAATTGGTCATATTAGTAAATGAGAGTTTTTGAGAAGTATTGACCTTTAATAATTAATCACATCACAATACAAATAATGACATATTATGCGTTATGATTATTGGAGGAAGAAAAAGAAAAGGAGGGTGATAATTTTAAGTTATTTAAATTCAAAAGACAATGAACCTATAAGGGGAACAACTTGTGCACTTAGTAG
Source organism: Picea engelmannii (assembly GCA_009831015.1). Lineage (NCBI taxonomy): Eukaryota > Viridiplantae > Streptophyta > Pinopsida > Pinales > Pinaceae > Picea > Picea engelmannii. Next base: position 149,417 of record ML795877.1, read on the forward strand.
ATGCCTTAAGTGGCACCTCTAGATAGACTACAATCTTTGTTTTAGACTACTCTTTATTTATAACTGATGTCGGTCTAGTTGAGAATAATGTTTTGATCTATGTTCGTTTCCTTTAAGTGTTAAAATGAAAATTTACACATTATCCTGATTTAAATTGTTCCATCAATGTTTATGTAAGGTATGGATAGGTTACTTTTTGTATTTTAATTGGTTTCTTATGTAATCATTTTATAGGATAGTTTCATGATGTATCTTAAAAATATATATAAAAACAATAAGTCCTTGATGTACTCTCTTATAATTGTGGAGTGTAAGGAGGTGTGTTACAGTTTATAAGTTGAGAAATAGTTAGATTTAAACTTGTTTAGGATTGACGGATGGTAATTAGATACCTCCTTGTTCCTCAGAACAGTCACCAGTCCTGAGACCTTTAATGGTCAAAATCAATTGGATGAATCCTAGACTTGAGCATTGATTATGTGTCTTGGAGGTCTTAACCTTGCAGGGTAGGATGGGCGGATATACATGTTGTTATATTTATGTGATATAGTTGATCCATGAATAACAATGACATTGCATTTTGATGTGATGAGATTAGAATGTGTAAGTATTAATGTATGCCATTGTCACATGTTACTTATTCTAACTGATGTTTAAAAAAAATAAAATTACCACTACTGTACTCACTCATTTCGATGTCGTAATGGAGGGGTTGTTACAAAATCTAAGGTATAATACAACCTTGGGTTACTTTTTACAAACATGTTGTGCATTTCGAGGGTTTTACTAGGCATATTTTGCTTATTTTTGCACATAAGAGTCTTTTATGACTCTTAATGCAAAACTGACCTTGGTTTCTCTCATAACCCACCATCCTCTCATTCATCAAAATTTCATGAATCTTTGTGCATAGAAATAATCCTTTTTGGAGTGTACAATTTAGACCTTGTAGTTTCATATAATCAACTTTAACAATTTGCCCCTTTGGTTTTAGAAGGAAATTTTTAGCCTTTATGCACATCAAGCAGGGTTCAATTTGAAATTTCCAATATAATGCTATATGTAGGTGTAAAATAACAAACTACAATGTGTGCAAGTTGAACCACCAAATTTGGTGCAAAATTGAGACTAGGGTGTGCATTTGAGGCCGGGGCAGTTTTGCATTCAAATTTACATGAAATCCCATTTCTAGGCGCATGAAATCAACCTCTCCCGTTCTTCAATTGAAATTTATATGCATAGGTAAATTTACCATTTATGTAACTCCATATTAAAACTTACAAAACAATTTTTGGAGCTACAAGGAAGCTTGGGAATGCATTTTAATTTTGTCACTTAGTACAATTTAGACCTTGCAACTTACAAGGAAAACTTTGCATCTTTTGCACAACCACCCTATTTAAACTTGCAATTGAAAAACAAAAAAATTGAATAGGTATACTACGATAAACCACTCCCCTAGCAGGTTTCAACACAAACAATAAAGCATAACTCTATGCCCTTTGTATCCTAATTAAGGTTGCATTGGACAGGCAGGTTAAGAGGCTACATGTCTTTGGTAACTCCAAATTTCTGATGGAATGGGAAAATGATAAAAGTAACATTTCTAACTTGGAGCTAGGGAATATTTTTAATAGCATTATGAAAAATAAATTAGTTTTTAAGAGGTGTCCTTTGCTCATGTCTATCGAGAATTCAACCACAAAGCAGATCAATTATCAAAGGAAGCACTCATTTTGGAGGAAGTTTTTTTGTTTGTTCATGAGATTAAGGACCATACTCTTACATATTTGATACTCTTATATATATATATTTTGATGAATGTATTTTTGGTCCCTTTTTAATTTTTGTTTATTTAAATTTAGAGAGAGTTTGTCTCATGGTTTTGTCTTAGCATCAATATGATGTTGTGGAACTATTTATTTAAAGAGTGGCCTATATAAGGATAATTGTAAGAATCACAATCATAAGGATAGGCTATAGTCTTATATGATAGAGGTAGTATATAAAGGCAATGGATGATAACATTTAAAGCATAAGAGATCTTGTCAATGTGTATTTCATTTCCACTAGAAATATCAATACAATGATTTTTGTATCGTAAAAAAAAAATTTAAATATAATTTCTTGTAGGTAGATTCATACATTATTATAAAGATGCATTAAATACCACTTAAATATTGTATATAAACACTAAATATCACAACAAACATCACATATAAGACAAGTATGAGTTAAAAAAATTACTGATCTTCCATGAATTCCTCATAAATACTGAATGATCTTTACATGACAAACAACATAGATACACTCTCCATTACAAAATTGGGAAAACTATAATACATAGTCTACAACTTTCTCCTCTTTGAAGATTCCTCCCTAGGAATATCTAACAAGCCTCTCCTTTTCTATCTCTCTACTTACAACCTTATATATTATGTTCCCCATGGGGACCACCTTGACCCATATGTCGCTTACATAAATGGATCATAATTAACTTTACATGTATTCACAGGTCCTAGAGCTAGTTGTTACAAAATTATGTATTATGTTCCCCAATGGGACCACCTTGACCCATAGGTCGCTTACATAAGTGGATCATCACTAACTTTACATGTATTCATAGGTCCTCAAGCCAATTCTTACATCTATGAGGCGATGCTTAGTACTTGAGGTAGACTCCACCTTGTTATAGAAAATCGTCTGATGTTATTGATACTTAGAAGGGTGTTTTATCCAGTCATGAGCTTCACACTATGGGGTGTTACTGAAGCATCTTATAGTGTGAATAGGTTCCAAAATTGGTAGTGCATCGAAGGGTCTAATGGAAGATACAAAACATGATATGGATATGGAGGGTGCACCACCAGACGTGAAGAGAGCAGGGGAAGTATTGGAGACGAGCTTGAGGTAGAGGATTATGGTGGGGATGAACAAGATTGATACAAACCAGGCATATGTTTACCATTAGTTATTGTATTTTTTCTAACAAACTACCACGATATCCTATACCTGGGTCAAACACCTTCAACGCCCATTTGGCCCGACCATATAAGACATATTCCTTCTGGATAACTACTTTATATCTATCCTTGTACTGTCACATTCCCTTGAAAGTGTTGGCATCATCGATTCCTCCCCTCACGATGTGCTCCATTTCCTTTGGTCCTCCCACTATTGTTGGAGACTCTCCCTTTCTTTGTCTTGGGGCCTCCTAGACTGTCAACGTTGATGTAGTGTGATTGTTCTTGAATGGAGGCACCATCCACATATGAGTGTAGTACCGCGACCTCTGATTAAACCACCTGAATTCTTCCCAAGTTTCTCACATGGTGGTGTAGTCTAAATGTTCTACGTTTAATTCACATTTTCACCTAAATCCGATGATATAAATTTGGGCAAAATCACAATTTTATGTTGTTTAACTTGCATTTTTGAATGCATAAATGGATTCCACATCCTTAAAAACCCTTGGGACACTTGGATTATACAGGCTTAAACACTCAATGGACTGCTTATAATGCCATGGAATAGTGTCCCTTCATTATACAAAGGGGTACATCTGGGACATGGCAGTACCAGTTAGGACCAACCATAATATGAATTCACTGGTCACATTAACTAACATATGACTTGAAATTTACTCATAGCCTATCTGGCGACACAACTAATATAGGTCAGGTACTATCCAACCTTCCCACATCATGCAATATTCTAATCTGCACTATGTTCATCCATTAATCCTTCTACTTTCCAATCATGTCTTTTGTCCATTCACATTTAATTGACATGTCGAGACAAAAAAGGAATAATAATCCCACATTGGACATTTTTATCCCCCTAGATGGCATAATTGATGTCTCGATAGAGACAATGCGAGCATGTTAAGCCTGCGATGAGCATTTTTAGCCCACTAGCTAGCATAATCAAGGCACAATTAGGTTCCAAACGCAGCCATGAGACGAAAAAATTTCTGACACGACAACGCCATGCAGGTTCCACAATGGAAGGACACAAGGAAATGGTGGGTCACGATGGTGAGGTTAGTGTTGCAGAATCAGTGGTATTGAAAACCATCGAATTTGAGTAAAAAATTCAACGAATAACAAACTGGTTTGTAAATTTGATGAACATTGGGGCATCAAGAAAAAAATATAATGAAATTTTGAGAAATATTGAGTAATGTCTGACAATAAGGTGGAGTTTGTCCATAACATCAATGTTGGAACACCCTGTCAGAATTAAACACCATATGTAGTAGTGGGAAAGCCTTTGACCATTCCCTGTTTGCTAAGTTTCTGCATGCACCTGAAATTTAGATGACTAAATCTCTCATGTTAGAGTCTACTATCATCGTCAGAATGATTCAGTAGAAATGAAAAATCAGATTTAAAAATAAAATTAGGGAATGTATACAAATGAGACTAGTGATTTACCTCACCAACAATAATCTTGGATTTTTCATGAATATCATATATGGTCACGAAATCCGAAGTGAATTCCACACTTTTTCCTTTTCCTAATTGTGCTATCTGATAGACATATAGTATATTCACAGAGTGTTTTGGAACATGCAGGACGTTCTCAAAACTTCCATGTTGGAGCACTACTCTCCCTTGTCCAATGACCTCTATTGGTGTATCATCAACCATAAGAATGGGAGGACTTGTGCTAGCAGTTAAAGATGATAAGACATCGTTTTTGGTGTCCATGTGATGGGATTCCCCTAAATCCAAAATCCATGCATCAAGAGAAGAATGAATAACAATCAACACATTAGAATTACCTCATTTTGATCTATCTTGATATCTCGGCTTCTTCTTGGAATTCTCAAGAATGTAGTCCCTAATATTGTATTGCCGAAGTGTCTGTGCCATGAGGTATATTGTCTTCTTCATGCATGTTAATTCGTGATGATAGCCATGATAGAAATAACTACATTTTATCTTCCCTTTCTTTCCCTTTCCCACATTTGGAGCCTGAGGATTCATCGAGGGGATTATAATTTCCTTCCTTCTCTTGCTTAGAATGCACCTTTCCCTTTCCTTCCTACTTGGACTTCTGATTGGAAGTGCTACTGCTTTCATGCACAAAAAGTGCATGTGATTTGGAATCCTTGATTAATCCCATATTAATGAGCTTATCTTTCTCATGCATTAGGGACTCAATGAAATGATCCATTGATGGCATGGTCCAAGCTCCTCTCAATGTGATCCTCACTATATGGAATGCTGAGATAAAAAATGTGTATGATGGACCTATTTTTGACAAAATTGCAATAACCAAATACTTTTCTTGCTTAGATTTTTCAACACCACATCCCTTTAACTGAAGAAGAAGGGACTTGAACTTTGTGAAGAAGTACTAGATATTATCAAAGCTTCTTGGGTCCAATGAATTCAAATATATGTTGGCACAGGGGAAGAACCAGGGTTCAATGCTTAGAAGCACACCAACAAAACCCCAAATACCAGCCCTTTCGGCAACACCTGCGAAGCAGGCGAAGTCTCACCTGAGGTAGAAGCAGGGGGGGTTACAGGACGCAGGTGTCTGTAACCAGGCTGGGACACAGATATGTGATAATAACACTTCGCAGAGTATTCTGTTAACACTTAGGGAGTTAGATACATTAGTTCATTAACCTTATTAACATCGCAGAACATACCCAAGGATAGATTTATCATAGTACCGACAAAGATTATGCACCTAAAACACTTAGCACTTAGCACTATGAATCAAATCTAGCATTTTAACATAAACAAAGCATTAAAGAAACATATACATATCCATTACATATCTAATATAAGCACTAAGCAAAACATAACAAAGATAATCATTACACAAAGAAAACCATAAGACACCAGATGTACGTGGTTCACTCCAGTGTGGGGCTATGTCCACCAACCACCTCACCTCTTTATTATTCGTGAATCTCTTACATTTAGTCGCTCCTGTGCACTAAGCCACATATTCAAAATTTGCACCAGACAAGATATCTGTGCACTAAGTGTTAATGTTTATGACATTATTATAGTTCTTTGCATTTCATAAGATAAGAGCATAATAAGAAAAAGATCACTGAGAAATACACATCCACAATAGACACAAAATTTATCCTGGGAAATCCTCTAGGGGAAGAAAACCCAACAAAACTTCCTTATCATAAATAGCTTATACAATGTTCAAGAGATAACCCAACCAATACAGAAAAGTCCTCCTCAAGAGATGCACCACCCTTCTTCTCCTCTCACCAACTTGTAATTGCAGCTTGCCTCATAAGAGAATGAGCAAGTGAAGTGTGTGTTAGAAGTGAGGCACTAGCCTCTTATTTATATCAATCTGGCACATGTGAAGAGTCACCATCTGGTAGGGCCGACCTCTCACACTGGGTGGGTAAACCTACCTTTAATTAAATCTGGCCCTTTCATTATAACTGCTGGGGCCGACTTCTTATTCTGCACATTGTAATTGCCCGATGACCAATCCGCAAAAGGGGATTTGGTCCTTATACAATTACCGACATGATTAATCCTCAATGGGGATTAATCCAATAACAATAATAATAATAATAATAACATGATTAATCCACAATGGGGATTTAATCCAATAACAAAA
>ML795877.1:161935-184160 GCA_009831015.1 Picea engelmannii
GCCTCATAAGAGAATGAGCAAGTGAAGTGTGTGTTAGAAGTGAGGCGCTAGCCTCTTATTTATATCAATCTGGCACATGTGAAGAGTCACCATCTGGCAGGGCCGACCTCTCACACTGGGTGGGTAAACCCACCTTTAATTAAATCTGGCCCTTTCATTATAACTGCTGGGGCCGACTTCTTAATCTGCACATTGTAATTGTCCGATGACCAATCTGCAAAAGGGGATTTGGTCCTTATACAATTACCGACATGATTAATCCTCAATGGGGATTAATCCAATAACAATAATAATAATAATAATAACATGATTAATCCACAATGGGGATTTAATCCAATAACAAAATAATAAGAATGCTCTTCGCAGTTACATTATTTCAACACTAAGCACCAGATCCTCCTTCCAAAACTAGGTCAAGGCACAGAGCCAACTCTCTATCAAGCACAAAGCCTTAACACACATACATTCCCTTGCACAAAGCCATTCAAATTCTTTCACTTAGCTCTAAAAAATTCTACTTCTACCATACATTCTTCTTTATTTATACTTTTACAAACCCTTACAATAAGGCCTAAACATGGGAAACCCAATGGGCCGACATCCCATAAACCCATTACAAAAACTCTAGAGAACCCCTTACTGGGTCCACATAGCCTGCAAAAATGGGTGAGATCCACAATCTCGGCTCCTCTTGGGTGCTCCTTCCTCGACCAATGTGTTGAAGTCCAAAAGTGGGCCAACTCTGACCAAGGTTTCCTCAAAACTTGGTCGAGGGCCAACAGGCCCCCAACACTCACCCGTGACTCGTCCTGAGTCACTCGAGTATAGACAACACTGTTTTGAAGGCCTCAAGCTTAACTCAAGTTGTCTCGACTTGTTGCTTTTCCTAAGCCTCCTGATCAATGAGCTACTGGATCATCTTCTCTGTAACAGGCCCTTCCAGGCACTATTCTACTGTTGCAACCACTTGGTCCAATTGCAAGCCTTGTCCATCAATCTCTTCAAACACCTTGCAAGCTTCATCTTGCACAAGTTGTAGCATTCACGTGACTTCAATTACCTTGCCCTGGATGGAAATGATATATTTGTATACTTCATGCTACTCCTGGTATCTCTTCATTATTTCTACCGTAGTGAGTAGCTTCATCTTTGCCCGCACGAAAAATGCTTGCTGTTGCTCCTCCTATAACTGTGCTTCCAGCTTCCTTAGCTATGGATCCTCGGCGAGACGTTCATATGTCTGTGCGCTTCTATAACTCATATGTTTGAATTCTGAGGCGAGGGTTCTTATCCTTATTAGTGTGTTTTTAGAGGTCTCCTCCCTCTGGTCACACACCTCCTGTGGGGTGCTCGGTACAGTTTGGGCCTCAAAATCTATTATTCTAGTCTGAAGTTGCTAGAGGGTCTCAACCAGCTTCACTACTTGAAATTTGATCGGATCCTGGTCCTCTTGTACCAAGCCTAGTACATAGAGACATGCTTTACTCATTGCTTCTTTGACCATGGCTTGCTCTACGATCAACTGCTCCTTTTATCTCTATAGCTGTGATTTTTCCTCCTGGAGCTTCGCTTGAAGCTCTACTTTCTTGCTTTCCTGGGATGCTACATTTTCCTGTGCTGCTCTTAATTGTGATAATACTTCGTCTTTATCTCTTTTCAAGGCTTCTTTAGTCTTCTTTTTTTCTTCATGTGCTCTCTGGAAATGGGTTTCTATCACATCTGCAATCCTTCTCAATTGGGCTGGTTCATCTCCCAATTCCGCAGTTTGTGACGGGGAAGGTGCAATAGGTATTGCGCATACCAAATGACCAACTTGTTGTACTTCCTTCAATTCCTTCTCAATCCTTCCATATAGCTCCTCCTACTTCTCTCCATATCTCTGCAATATGTCCTCAGAAACATCCTCCATAGCTCCACGGACCAGACTGATATCGTCCTTCGTGAGAGTGGCCTCCAACTGTGGCTTATTAGCGCGCGTCTTCTTCCTTGTTGAAGGTTTCTTCAGAGAAACCTTCCTCTTCTGCGGTGTGACTGTCCCAACATGGGGATCTTCCGGTGGTGTAATTTCACCTCCTCCTTGTTATTCTTCTCTTTCATCTCCTCCTCCCTGTCCTTCTTCTTCGTCTTCTCCTCCTCCGAGTGAGCTAGATCCATTATCTTCAGAAGCATTGTCCTCTTCATTGCTCTCTATATCCTGGACTTCCTCCTGCTTCTTCTTCTTATTCGGCCCACTGGAATATCCAACATGCTCAAATCGGGTGACTATGGGGCTTCCTATGGTGTCAGTGTTGGGTAATTCTGCATCAACGACAGGTACAAGAAACTCCTCCAACCATTCCTTTGTAATATGCTCCATGTCTTCATCTATCAGTTTGTAGTACGATTGGAATTCTTCTTGGTTCTCATCTCTACGCGCGGTGATGTAGATGAAATGAGGATCGACACGAAACTTTTCTATTGCTCAATACTGGTGTAGGGTGCATGATGTCATGCATGGAAATGATTCGATGGCAACCTTCAACTGTTGATAGTGTGCATGAAACAATGCATTGGACTACCACTTCTTCGACATGTCGTTGGTATACCACATGGTTGAAAATTGAGTGACCAACGACTCCGATGGTTCGATCTCTAGGAAAGTGGCTCCTTCAGGCATTTTTCAAGTGACAAATGTGATCAAAATGATCAACCAACTGTAGTGGAATTCATATCCCAAGTCCCAGGCTTCTCGAAAATCCTTATCCAACTCATTGATGAGATAGTTTGCCCAGTTCATCTACATGCCCTCCACACATTTTCCTGCGAGGTCCACCACGAACCCGGTGACCTGTGTGGGGTGGTTCTTCCTCACGATATTTCTAGATAAGAGTTGGAAAGAAAGGTGCATTGTGCCATCCTATATAGAGGCTACCTTGTAACCTCGCTTTCCTTTCTCTACTTCTCTATAAGATTCCCTGATGTGCTGCACCAGGGAACAACTTGAGGCCTTCTCTGGATAAAAATGCTAAGGGTCAAGACCCTTCACATTTAAGCCTATGATCTGGTGGATAAGCGTTGGATCCATAGTAATCCTTCTGTCGAGCCACAAGTATCCACCTTGATAACATGACATGAGGAGTTTAATGCAAGCGTTAACCTTCTGGTGGCAGCTAAAATGCAGGATCTTCATCACATTCAACATAGTGGACTGCGCCAATTCCTTAATCCATGGATGTGAGATGAGGCGATGCTTCTTTCTAGTTGTCTTCATGAGATAGTGGTGGGGCGCCAACATGGTGTAGTTCTTTTGGTCTCCCAAGTTGAAGTCACCGTTATTTAGTAGCGAGATCTTTCCTAACTGACTCCCGACTACATGTATTCATTTTAGAATGTACACAGTGAACACAACGTACTCAAAGTCTCGGGGGATGCTGTCATGGTTAACAACGCCATCCAAAGGTGGGATATACTTGGGTAGGATTGAAGGCATCTGCTTCACATAGGGGAATCCTGCAGTCGCCTAGTCGACGATGCTTGGACACCTTTAGATATCGGTCTATCGACCATTATCTTATTAAGGACCTCCTCAAAATACTTCTCTAATTCACTTGGTTTTCCCAACATTCTATTTTTTAACACACAGGTGGGGTAGGCAAACATACAGGTGGGGTAGGAAAATGGACAGGCAGGGCAGGAAAGCAGACAGGCGAGGTCTAGTTTCATATGACACATCTCGACACTTGGAAAATTCTCTGTTTATCTCAGTCAATCACGGATAGCAAAAAGTGGTCCTGGTGCAACGACCGACGAGTTAAATAAGCGGGGTATCATAACGAATCTTCCAACGGCCAGGAAATTCCTTCATCAATGTAAATCTATCCATTATGGAATGGTATCAATGTTCAAAAGTGGGCCATTAGTGCATAAATGCGTTTTCTAACCATTCTGAAGCATCATTCTAACAGCTGGGGTACCTCCAATGGTCATTTAGCTTCACTAGGGCGAAGTCCCATTCTGCACAGACCTGCTATTCATGCGAGTTTCAAATCCTGCGAACCTACCTCCTGCGAGGTTCTAGTCTGCGAAGTATTTGATCTGGTCTCTGTAGATTCTTGTAGATTTTCCAACTTAGCTTTCTTTTTATTGTGCTTCCTTGCCTTCTTCCCTATGATCTGTGTTTATTTAACTGTTTCTGGAATCCTTTTTCCATTCTTATTCTTATTTTCTCCTAGGGCAGTGGCTTCACACTATTGAGGTGCCCTCAAAGGGTTCAAAATTAATATCCCCTTTCTTAACACATCCTAAGTGGACATAGATAGGTTCCTCAAGCCTTATTGCATTGTTTCAACCTTGACAAATGATTCTCTTGCCTTCTGTCCCTCCTACGTTGTTACTTTGTTATGTTGCTTCAACTTATCCTCTCGTTCTTCTATTAGTCGATCTATTTTCCTAGTTATGAAATCCCTTTGTTATTTCTTTTTCTTTGCTGTGGCTTCTTTCTCTGCTTTCCTTCTGATCTGATTCTTCTCAATCCAATTCTTACCTAACAAAAGTGGGAAAGGGGCACTGTCCCCAACAAACTGAATGACTTCAAATTCTTTTTCACTCAATGTTCCATGAACAATAATAGGTACATTAATAATTCTTTCACATAAGGTTATCATCTTTCCCTTAAACAAGCCTATCCTTCCCAACGAAGGCATCACAGTAGGATTTCCCAAAATTTTCCAATTTTTTTCTATCATAATATTCACTTGTATTTCTTAATCCAAGACACAGTCTATGTCAAAGTCTTCTATTCTTTAACTTATGCGCTATTTTACTTTCAAGATCTCTGGTAAACTGACATCTTTGTGAACATCCATCATTTCTTTCAACTGTAATAACGTAGTCTGAAATTTCTCTCATTCTTTCTCTTTATGACTATAACATTCCCTTAGTCTCTTGACCCTCTTCGTAGTTTTCTTGTCTTATGTTCATTCATTCAACTTTAGCAATCATCCTTGGACAATCCTCAACCTCATGACCAACAATCTTACAACAAAGACAAATAGGACCTGTGCAATGGCATTCCTTAGCAATATGTCTCGGTATTCTGCAGTTATAATACAAAGTTAATCCTCTTTTTCTTTTAAATGTTCCCCAACCTCCTCTGTACTGTGCATTTCCCCTAGGATCATAGTGTTGGACTTGCAATCTGCAAAAAATCTTTCTAGGTTCCTGCATCCATTTATTAGTCCAAAAACTCTTTCTATGCATAGGAATAACATATCTTTCTTCATTTCCATTAAATTTACTCAAATCAAATATTTCTTTCAACTGTGCCCTAGCCTTCAGACTAGGACATAATATATTAAACATAATTAGGTTCATGCTTTCAATTTTTTTTTTCACTTATCTTACTCTTGTCAAAGCACAAAGCTTTACCTCTTTTCGGATCTTACCTCTTTCTTCAGATCAGATTTATTTCTTATCACAAAGCTTCGCAAGTCAAGTAGACTACTGTGCACTTTAGCAATAGATCTACGCACAAAGATTCTCTTTTTCTTTACTTCAGTTCCCAACAATCACAGTTTCAGGTCACGACAACAAAACCATTTTTTGGCATAGGGGCAGACCTAGGGTTCAATGCTTAGTAGCGCACCAACAAAATCTCGACTACCGACCCTTTTGGCAACACTTGCGAAGCAGGCGAAGTCTCACCCAAGGTAGAAGAAGGTGGGTTTATGGGATGGAGGTGTCTGTAACCAGATCATGACACATATCTGTGATAATAACACTTTAGAGAGTATTCTGTTAACGCTTAGGGAGTTACATACATTAGTTCATTAACCTTATTAACATTGCAAAACATACCCAATGATAGATTTAGTGTAGTAACAACAAATATTATGCACCTAAAACACCACTTAGCATTGTGAATCAGATCTAGCATTTTAACATAAGAAAATAATTAAAGAAACATATACATATCCATTACATATCTAATCTAAGAACTAAGAAAAACATAACAGAGATAATCATTGCACAAAGAAAACCATAAGACAACAAATGTACGTGGTTCACCCCAGTGTGTGGCTACGCCCAACAACTGCTTCACCTCTTTACTATTCACCAATCTCTTACATTCAGTCGCTCCTGTGCACTAAGCCAGAGAGTCAAACTTCGCACAGGACAGGAGATTTGTGAATTGAGCACCATATCCTCCTTCCAAAACCAGTTCAAGGCACAGAGCCAACTCTCTATCAAGCACAAAGCCTTAAAACACATACATTCCCTTGCACAAATACATTCAACTGCTTGCACTTAGCTCCAAAAAATTCTACTTCTACCATACATTCTTCTTTATTTATACTTTTACAAACCCTTACAATAAGGCCTAAACATGGGAAACCCCATGGGCCGACATCCGATAAAACCATTACAAAAACCCTAGATAACCCCTTACTAGTTCCACATAGCCCGCAAAAATGGGTGAGATCCGCTATCTTAGCTCCACCTGGGCGCTCCTTCCTCGACCAATTTGTCGAAGTCCAAAAGTGGGCCAAATCTGACCAAGGTTTCCTCAAAACTTGGTCGAGGGCCAAAAATCTACCTCAATCATATGGCCTCTCATCTCATCTTTGTTTCCAAAGAGACCTTCCAATGTGGTCCAAATCCTGTTTGGAGTAGTACAAGCATCGATATAAAACAATAGCTTGGGAGAAGTTGACATACACATAATACCATAAGATTCATCCAAGCGGTTGAAATACCCATTTTTATTGATTATTCCTATTGGCTCAACCTTTGTAGCCATTTTTATTTGGTAGAAGCCTCTACTTCTGAGCTAATGTAGAATCTTTGGCTTCCACTCAAAATAATTGTAGAGTGTGAGTAGAATTGCCAGTGTAGTTTCCATTATTTATATTTGCATCATTCTAATGAACCTACAAATAAAGTGCTAATGTGCCTTCTTCCTGGCAACCCAAGGCTTTGATACCATGTGAAATTCATAGATAACCTAGCTAGATAAATTCACACAAATCTTGCAAAAAGAACTAGATAGAAAGAAGTAAGAATGAGAGAAAGAATTGAGAATGAATGTATTATTCATTAAATTGAATGTCATGAGTACATATTAGTAATACTCTATAGGAGAGAGGAGTAAAGCGAATTAGGTTGAGCTTCTAGTGCATGCACATTTAATAACAAAATAAACTTCCTCTTAGTATCATTTAACTAGCCATAAATGGAGTTAGCTATTCATAAATGGATTTAGCCACCCACAAGTGAGAATGCATGCATGTATAACTTGACTCCATGACTGATAATAGAAATGGAGACTTAAGGATAATTGTGCACTTATCTAGGAGAAAAATATTATCACTCAAATGTGCTCTCTATCCATGAAATACGAATTATCTCCTAAAATCAATGAACACATTTCTTTTCCTCCTAGAAAATATGAATTTACCTAATGGTGGTTTGTGAGCCCATGGTTTTGGAAACCAATGGTATTACATATTGGTAGTCACCGACTAAAATAGACTTTCTATAAATAGTAGTATTCCTAAATAGTAGGAATGTGCATGTATTCCAACACAGATGATGATAGTGGGGATGAAAATCCACCTCCACATGTTCACCTTCCTCCAATTGAGTCCATTGAACATGAACTTATAGCAACACCAAAACTTCCCAGATGAGTCCATTCAACACGAGAAGCAACTGGTGATCTTGCCGGTAATACTACAGATCAACAATGTACACATTCATAGCTCCAGTGAGCCTCCTTTCTTTTGGCACAATTTTTAGAGACTCACGATCTAGAAACATTTGCAAAATCTTATGGCCATCAAGATTGGAACATGATAATGAATTAATATTATCATTCCTTAATGGTGAATGATACTTGAGATCTTGTACATCTTTTGAAAGGAAGAATTTCTTTTTAGATGTAAATGGGTATATAGAACTAAGTATGCATTAGAAGAAAGTTTTGAAAGACACGCTGCTTGATTAGTTTCCAAAGGATTTTTTGAATTTGAAGGAATTCACTATAATGAAACCTTTTCCCCTATAGCTAAAATGAATTCCATCCACCTTGTTCTAGCCCTTGCTACCTCACATAAATGGGAGGTCCATGAGATGGATGTTAAATCGTCTTTCTTGCACAATGTTATACGATAAGAAATATACATGGAACAAACTCTTGGATATGTTTAGAATGACTCCATCCTTTTATGCTACATTAATAAATATCTCTATGGTCATAAGCAAGATACTCAAGCTTAGCATGCTAAAATGGATATCTTTCTTCTTGACACCACGTTTTCTATATGTCATTCTAACCCCAATTTATATACCAAGAAAGTAGGAAGCCATATGATAATAATTTTTCTTTATGTTGATGACTTTATCCTCATTGGTAGTGACCATAAACTATTAACCCATGTGAAATCCAACATTAAGAAGAAATTTGAAATGATAGACTTAGTTGATTTGGATTATTTCCTTGGACTCCACGTATTGCAAACCAAGTAAGTGATTTATATTTCCCAATATAATTATGCATGTGACCTTCTTCACTACTTTTCCATGGAATATTTTAAACCAACACCTTCTCCTTTCTAGTCTAGATTCAAACTTGTTGCCACCTGCAATACACCCGAATTGGATGCCACTTTGTGTAATTAGTTAGGTCGTATCCTTTTGTATTTGACTCATACCCGTCATGATGTTAAGCCCTAAATAGTGTCTCATTACCCCTTAATTGGGGAATATTACATTATTAATGTTATTTTATTTATGTGGGATTTAGTCCATTAGTTGTAATTATACCTCCTAGTCTCCTATATATATACCAAGGAGACATTTTCATTTGGAATCATCTAGTAATTGAACATT
Organism: Picea engelmannii; assembly: GCA_009831015.1. Taxonomy (NCBI): domain Eukaryota; kingdom Viridiplantae; phylum Streptophyta; class Pinopsida; order Pinales; family Pinaceae; genus Picea; species Picea engelmannii. The sequence goes on from ML795877.1 coordinate 170,804, forward strand.
TATGTGGGCATAAGGAGGTTGCCTCCTTGAAAAGGATTATTATCTGAATTTCTCTCTTTTTCAAGGCATTGAGTACTTATTCTGAGGTTTTTCTATGCTATATTGATATTTGGTTCCTAACATATGGTATCAGAGCTCAAGGTCTTGGGGTTTCACTGATACATCTGAGACACCTTGGAATTTTTGCTATAAATTTTTTTCTACAACAATTCAGAAGGAATATCTTGGAGGATATTTAGTAGAAGGCTTAAGGTACGTTGGGTTAAAATTTCATATCCCGAGGCCTTATACTTTCGGAGAGACAACATTTCTAAGATATGGTTCTGGAATCATCCTAAATTGAGTCATTGCGGAATTTCCGCTATAAAAGTATTTCTGTAACATTTCAGACCATGAACTCTAGAGGATATTCACCGAAATTAGTAAGGTATCTGTGGTAACAATTTCAGTTTTTGGGTCATCTTAAATTTGTATATACACCCTATGGAAGATAGGGTATCTGACTAGTCTCAAGCAGGTGTTCCGGGTAAAAATATCATAACTTCTTCCTAGAGTATCCAAATTGAGTGAGACAAGTTGCATTGGATAGTGGACAAACAATAGTAGTTCTGGTACACGTTTTAGAATTTTATATCAATTATTTTGTGCGGGGCACGCTATACAAGTGAGATCTCCTGGAAATAAAAACAATCAACAAGTTGTGGAGAAGTTACCACAAATTTCACTTGGCACATCCAATTTTGATTAGACCTAATGCATTGCAAAGAAGAAATATCAGAGATCTACAAAAAATAAAATTTCATACTTTAGAAGAGCCGAAATTTTGGAGATACAATAAAAGGAAGATTTTCTAGCAGAACCACCTCAAAATCAAGGTTTAAAGTGATACTTGGCCAACATGCCACCAAAAAATGGAACTTCTACACCAAATAAGCCTCCAAAAAATCCTACTTGGACTCTTGATGAAGGTGAAGAAATGCGTAGGGACATAAATGATTTACAAAAGAAGACAATAACAAAAGATGAACTACAAGAGATGGAAGCTAAGTTGGAGGCAAATATGGATAGTTTAAAAGAGGAGATCATGGAAGGATTGCAAAATTTCGTAATAGAGAGGACACCTGAAAGTGAAAATGTATCCCATGAAATTCATGACGAGGACACAAGGAAGGTGAATCAAGAATGGAGAAACTCCAACTTTGGGTTGAAGACCAACCATGTTCTTAAGATCGATATGAGGAAGTTTGATGGCAAGGACCCTATCACATCGACACTTCAGATGGAGCAATTCTTTGATCTACATAATGTGCCACATACACAAAAGGTACAAATTGATTCTTTATATTTAGAACCCAATCAATTTGTATGGTATCGATGGATTTGTTCTCGAAAATCACTCGTAACTTGGACAATTTTCATGGAAGAAATGATAGCACACTATGAGGATACAAGGAGCAATACATTCTTTAGCCAATTGATAAATCTCAAGCAAAAGGGTTCAGTTATAGAGCACATTGAGAACTTCCAAAGATTGAATATAAAGGTAACAAATATTCCATATGAGCACTTGATTGATGTGTTCATAGGAACTTTAAGAGATAACATTCAACACGAGGTTCACATTTGGGAACCCAAATCATTGGAGAATGCATTTAGGGTGGCAAGAAATGTTGAAAGTAAAAATATGGCTATGGCTACTAGAAGGACCAATCCTAACATATATAGAGAGAATAATGCTCATTCTAAAACACCTCAACCTACAAGGTTTACACCTCAACAATTGGAGGAAATAAAATAAAAAGGTTTATGCTTTAATTATGACAACAAGTACAATAAGGGACATAAGTGTGGTGAGAAGAAATTATTCTACATAGATTGTGAAGAGGAAGAAGAACAAGAACCATCTCAAGATGAAAATGTAGAAGCAATTTCGTCTGAAGAGTTGACTCCCATGATATCGTGTAATGCATTGGCTGGAATTAACACTCCTCAGACCCTCAAGATCGAGGGATATATCAAAAAGAAAAAGGTAAAAGTCCTAATTGATTATGGAAGTACTCATGATTTCATTCACTATAAATTAGCCAAAGATCTCAATTGATTTGTATATCTAGCACCAGAGTTTCAAGTAATGATTGCAGATGGAGGAACTATCAATTGATTAGGAAAATGTAATAAGATCAATCTTACTAAGGGGGAATATGTAATGAATAGTCCAATGATTTCTATACCCATGGGTGTGTTAATGTTATGGTAGCTTCGGGTGGTATGAACCTCTATTGTGACTTATGACGAGACTAGAATCCTCCAGAAGGAAGAAAAGAATTGAAGGAAACCCTAGACAAGTTGTCAGCTGGACAAATACATTTAATATGAATTTATTGATACCTAGAAGGAGAAGTCGACCCCAGTTAAACTGCCCAGATTACTATAAATACAGGGTGCTAGTTTTCATTATTCATCATCTCAGCAATTGCAGTGAGAGCTAAATCTGCGTAGGCAGTTGCAGGCAACAACAGTTTGGTGCGCAAGTTTCTGGGAGAGCTGGAAAGTGGTGCAATAGCTTCTGGGTGGGATCGTCTGTTCAACTTAGTTTCTATTTTCTTTCTTGGTGCATTAGCCTCTCTTGGCTATTGGATTGCTACCAGGATTCTCTTCTCAGTCAAGGTCAAGGTGCTTGGAGGGTGGCTTCAGCCAGTGGTTGGGTGACGAGGGTATCGTCAATGGTAAAATGAGCACAATCTTCTATATTCTAACAGGTTATGGGCCCACACCCCTTCAGTCAGCCTAAAACACTGAAAGGAAACATAGACGATAGATATTGAGCTCATTGAGGAACTGCCACTAGGGTTACTAGCAATAGAAGCTTCCAAAGCACTGCAGCTAGGGTTACTAGTAGAAGCAGTTGAAGAAACCCTAATTCTTAGATCCGACACCTTGTGATGGAGCATCTCGCTCAAGGAGAAGATATTCATATGCGACCTAACTCAGTGCACCTATTGACTCTCTCATAAGACAGAAATGACGAAGTTGAAGTTTTGGATCAAGGCATGACTAGTTACCAGTCAACTGAAGACATGTGTGAAACAATCAGTCTCTTACACTACTCAACACTTACTGGAACAATTGAAGACGATATGTGGATAATCAACAGTGGATCTTCCAGGCACATGATGGGAGATCAAGCTAGACTCTCAAATCTAAATGAGAAAAAGACATCGTACAAAGTGGAGATTGGAGACAAAATCACCTACCCTGTCGAAGGATTTGGACAAGCCTCCGTCAAGTTGGAATCAGGTAATCATGTTCACTTAAGCAATGTTTTATATGTACATGGTTTAGAAAAGAATATTATATCAATATCATGTTTAGAAGACAAAGGAAACATAATACCTTTCATGGATGAAAACGTGTTATCATGGCATAAAGATTCCAGCATAGAAGATGCTAGGGTTATTGGAAGACGTGAAGGAAATATGTATAGACTACTAGAATGAAATGAAGAAGCTCTAGTACATGACAAATTCAACCCTAATGAGCTTTGACATAGACGGTATGCTCATATCAATTATTAAGCATTACCTTTCCTCAGAAAGATGGTTGAATTTGCAAGGGATGTGCCCTTGGGAAGAATATCAAGAAACCATTCCCAAGCAGCAACAATAGATCTAAGGAAACCCTAGATCTAATACACTCAGATGTTTTCAGTCCAATGCCGGTCAAATATTTAGGAGGATCTCTCTACTACGTAACCTTCATAGATGACTATTCAAGAAAGACGTGGCTGTACCTAGTGAAATCAAAAGACGAAGTATTCAACAAGTTCCAAGAATTCAAGGAAGAAATAGAAAACCTTACGAACAAGAAGATCAAGACATTAAGAACAGATAATGGAGGAGAATACACCTCGAAGGAGTTCATTGCATTCTGCAAATCAACAGGGATTAGGAGGGAGCTGGCTTCCTCAACAAAACTGCGTAGCAGAAAGAAAGAACATATCTATCAAAGAAATAGTAAAATCCCTATTGAACGATCAAGATCTATCCATGTTTCTATGGGGGGAAGCAACAATGACGACAATATATGTATAGAACATAAGCCCTCATCGCATATTGAAGGACATGACACCAGAATAAGCATTCTCAGGTAAGAAACCTAACGTAGAAAATTTAAGAATATTTGGATGTCAAGTTTGTTAATGTTTATGCCATTATTATAGTTCTTTTCATTTCAATAGATAAGAGCATAATAAGAACAAGATCACTAAGAAATACACATTCACAAGAGACATAACATTTATCCTTGGAAACCTTCTAGGGGAAGAAAACCCAACAAAACTTCCTTATCATAAATAGCTTAAACAATGTTCAAGAGATAACTCAAACCAATACAGATATTCCTCCCCAAGAGATGTGCCACTCTTCTCCCTCTCTCCAACTGGTAATTGTAGCTTGCCTCATAAGAGAATGCGCAAGTGAGTTGTGTATTATAAGTGAGGCGCTAGCCTCTTATTTATACAAGACTAACATGTGTGAGAGGGCTTAACTTGTAGGGCCGACCTCTCACTCTGGGTGGGTAAACCCACCTTTAATTAATTCTGGGTCTTCAATAATAACTGCTGGGGCTGACTTCTTATTCTTCCCTTTATAATTGTCCGATGACCAATCCGCAAAAGGGGATTTGGTCCTTATACAATTATCGACATGATTAATCCACAATGGGGATTAATCCTCATAATAAAATAACAATAATAATAAGAATTCTCTTCGCAGTTACATTATTTCAACACTCCCCCTTAACAAGAAGGGTATTCTTCATCAGCATCAGGTGAGAGAGGTTTGCATCATCAGTGGTGTTGTTCCTGAGTTTGTACTTAAGGCTTGAAAGTACAATGTCAAGGCATCCGAAAGTGGGTAATAGGTGTGGAAGAAGGAAGAGTAAACCTTCGGTAAGGGAAACTAGGGAATATTTCTATGTTGGCGCTGTCTAGCTTCCAACTGTTCCTGGGTAGTTATGTCTTGTTCAATGGCTGTCCATGATCGTTCAAGTTCGGCCCGGTTAGTTTCCGTTTTAAGAATAGTGTCGAAGAGGTTTAAGGAAATGTGTGTTTGATTCAGTAGTCCGGGGTCAACGTTAGGTTGGGTTGGTACAGGAACTGTCATGGAGGAACAAGAATGGTAGAAAAGACTTTAAAAGCGATTAAGTGCTGTCTCAGTTGGTCGTATAAAGAGAACTTACGGTTGCAGAAATAGCAAGTGGATGCAAATCTAATGCTCGTTCCCGTAACTGTATTATATTTTAATAAAAGGGGTGAAGTGAGAGAAAAAAATTTAGCTGTATATTACGCAAGGCTCCTGTCAAAGAGAGATCTCACATATAACAAAAGAGGAAATTAGTAAGGAAATAACTGATGTAACAACGAACACATGTAGAATTTTGAAAATGCAGATTGGTCTTACACCCACTGATTGCTGGTGCAGAGGAAAGACAATAAACAATTACAGAAAACCCAAATTCATTCGTTATAGTAGTGGTCGTACTAAAGTATAACGAAGCACATCAATTATGAATATGAATTGAAATGAAAAAATGAGATACAGAGAAGCAAACTTGTAATACAGAAGTGACGGAATTGAGAATCTCCAGATCTGCTTGTATTAACTCACAATGTAAAAACTCTATTACAAACGACTCAAAAATGTCTAGCCCTCTTTATTTGTTTCTGGGATATATTTATACAATTTTTACAAAACGGATAGAATCTCAACAGTCGCAAAATTTTGGTTTTGACTGAGAAGAGAGAAATCGATCCATTTCGCCTACTCCGTCTTCACTTGGTGCCAGGTGTTTGCCGTCGCGCGGACTCGGTGCAGGCGATGCATCTTTCCACTAGCTAGGATATGAGCCGTGATGGTTTTGCTTGATAGCTGGCCTCGACGAAGTAACATTCTCGGGCTAATTGCTGCAACTTGTCTTCCATTTGTGAGTCGATGATGTCGAGGGCACTTAGTTGCGCGCTGGGTTTGATCATGTACTTATCAACTTGGACTATGTCCACCATATTCATCTGAGAGATATCAGCCAAATCTCTTTCTTCCTTATCTTTCAGATCAAGTGAGATCTGTTCCACATTCATTTGCATCAATGCTTCAGCATTGCCTCCTCTGTCAATGCCCAACAAATCGCCGTCTATAGAATTAAAAGCTTCTTTGAGGGAGTTGGTTACCCTTTGGGTTTGTTCCTTGCCCAAGGCGATGTTGTGCTCCCAATCCTTCAACAGAATATTCCCTCGGGTTTGCTCCGAAATGGTGAACCTGGGAGTACCTGCCAAAACCCGGTTGTTCGTGGCTATTACCGCCTCCTGGAAGGCGACCCGAGCCGCTCCTGCATCCCTTTTTCTGGCCAATAGGTTCTCGGAAACCTGATTTATCAACAGACAGTTTTCCCGGATCGTTCCCACCTTGGCGAGCAAATTCTGCCGTGCCTAAAAGATTTTGCTCCGAATCTCACTATCTTGGGATTTAAATATCCTGATGTCTATCATTCTGCTCTCGGCGATCTCTACCTGAGCCTGCAACTGTTCAATTAGACTCATCTATTGGATCGCCTGCGCTCGACCATCTTGGACCACCAACTGTGCTTGCTCAAGCTTAGCCTTGAGCACCTCTATTTCATTTTTGTCGGCCACTCTAGCCTGTTCTATTTCTACGCTTGCCTGACCTTTAGCATTCTCAGCGGCTGTGGCTAATCTGGCTTCAAGAGTCCTGATTAGTCGATTTTTTCTTTTGAGTTGGTTCTTCAAAAGTCCGACTGAGAACTTATTTTCCGAGGCATACACTCCTAGTGTTCCTGCGATTTTAGTGGAGAATTGCTCGTTATTTTTATCTTTTCCATTGGTCATGATTTTATACTTTTTTGTAGTAGACCCTCCTTCTTGATAGAACTCTCTTTTCACTATAGCCTTCCTCTTCTTATCAAAGAAAAACTCATTCGGACGGATTTCTTCTGCTATTATGGGCCTCAGTTATTCATTAAATATCCATCCCTCGCCGACATTTCCCTATGTCGACTGCAATGGTGTGACCGAGGTGCTGGGTTCTCCGATTTGTTTTGCTGATTTTCCTGGAATATCAACAGGACTCTACTTCTTTGGCGGTCCTCGAGTCTTTATCTCGGTCTCCGGATTCTGTTTCCTTGGTGGGTCCGGAGTCTTTACCTTTCCTTTGGGATTCCTCGTTTGTTCCTCCTCGTCCTGGTGTTTTCCAGGGTCAGGAGTTGCATCTTCAGAACCTTCAACATCCTTCTGTTTCATCTCGGAAACACCTGGACTCCCACCTCACAACACAAAGGGGAGACATCTTCGTCTATGTTCCTGGAATCTCAATACAACGGCTGTGTATTCAGGTGCTAAGGATTGGATTTGGGCTAGAAATTCTTCATAATACCTCGCCCCTCAGAAAACATCGTCCGGGGGTGAATTCTCATGCTCAAATATCTTGAGCCCACAATTAGCTAAATGGTTGCTCACAACTCTCTGTGGATCATGTTTCTTATATTCAATGGAGACCAAATTTAGGTCTTCCAGGGCTGCAGCCTCGGCTTTGGCATGCCCAAAATCTAATAAAGAATAAGAATTCAGCCGAATGGGAAAATACGACCATACCTTCTTTGAGTACCCTTTGAGTTCTTTACTCACCCCACCAATTACCGTCTGCCAGGCGACCTCGCGACAAGCCAACTTTTCAGGAATGAACAATGGTAGCGCATGAGGGGGAACAGAAGCCCTGAAAACTCGGAAGTACAAAAACTCCACCTCCACATACTAGTCCGCTATGCTACTCAGATTTGTTGCAATGCTGTCTGAGATACGAGGTGGTGGGTGACCCAAAATGGTGATAAGCAAGGGCACCATCACCCAGTTAAAAATTTCATACGTGAACTTTTCTGCTTTGTTTTCCCATAGGTTTTCATGGTATACATGTATGGGTTTGTCTTCGACCAGAGTCCAGCCCCAACTTATTAATGGAAATGGTGTCATAGAACAGATTGCGTGCATGATGTATGCATACATGAAGAACGATGATGCCTTCCCACTCTCCTTCTGCTCCCGATACTCTGTGACCCGATTGGCCAAGCTATCCGAAAGCATCCTTGCCCAGTTAAAAGAGCAACCTTCTACGACTCGAAACATAAGAGGCACCCACGCTAGGTAAAAATGCGATGTGTCCTCTCTCCCGTATAGATGACATGTCATCATGGCCACATATTTACAATGCGGTTCCAATGAAGCGATTGAATAAACACCTTGGTCATTAGCTCTGAACTTCGCGGTGCGTGAAACCCAATCCTTTATCAAACCAGACATGGTTTTATCATACTGAGTGCACTCCTTCTCCTTGAATTCCTTCAGGAACTCAGTGCCATATGTGTACTCGGAAGTCACATGTAGCTTGTACATGGTTTGCAAATTCTCAGGTCTAAAATTCCTTATAGTGACTCTCTGCTTATTCATGATAGTCCTGGTCAGCACGTCTACATGATCCAACGCCCATCGGACCATGTCATAATAAGGAAGCAACTGTGGCCGGGCTGCTACTCTGTGCATTTCGGATTGGACGACTATTTTGTCCTTGGTGTTGAGATCATCTTTTTCATTGTTGTCGGAGTCGTCTGAATAATCCACCAATTCTGACTGTAGAATGTCTGAAACAAATGACCAGTTTGGGACCGAGTCGACAATTCGGGGCGAAGTATCAGAGACATTATCCGAGCCTTGTCCTGCGAACTCAACATTCACCTTTGTTGCTTTCCGCGGAGCCATGGCTGAAGCTGGCGTTTTATCTCTTCTGCAATAGAACTGCGTATACATATAGAAATTAGTTTTCTCAGAAGTGATGAGCTCTGCATGCTTATGAAATACGTTCGTTATAATGACATGAAACTCTTACATATATTTGAAAACTCGGTACTTTTCCAAATAAGCCTGTCAAATCATAATTAGAAATAAATTTATTGTGTAAAATCCGATCTTACATGCGTAGATTTACCCTATTTCTCCATGAATGTCATAAATTTTTTGCGGTTTAACAGTCGGTTGGAGTATGGAGAGAAAAGGCTTCCTCGGGAAACGTGCAAGCCTCAAGAAGCGGGATATATCTTTCTTTAGCTTAATTAATCCAATCTTGCCAACGTTAATCCATTTCTCGGTATTCATTATATCGTGGATTTTATTTTAACATTTTGAGTCTCCAACTCTCGAGACCGCGAGCACCGAATTAGGTTTAATTAAAGGTAATCACGATTTGGGCATAATTAATTTTATAATCATTTTATTCGCCATATCGCAACTCGGAACTTCGAAGATAAGTTTCTGGGAGGTTTATACGCCGAGTTGCGAAACCGCGAGACTGCGATAACAAGACTTAGTTAAGGGGAGGGTAATCTTGGCTTAAGTGATTAATTAATCATTTTGTAATTACATCGTGACTTTGTGAGTCGGGGTTTAGACGCCGCAACTTTCGAAAAAGATAGTGCCGAGTGGCAAAGCGCCGAGAACAACTTTAACCACGGTTAGCCTTTTTTCCTTTAATCCTTGACCAATGTTATCCCGAAAGGGCCTCGTGTTCTCAGCTCTCGAGGCTGTAAAAATAAAAATTTGGGTTTGGCGAACGCCGAGGCGCGAAACCCCGATGACGTCTAATCATGAGTTAAAATTTTTACCCTAGTCATTGTCTTGAGTGAAAAATTAAAACGACTTCGCCGTTTCGGGACTCGGGACGTGTGAATTCATTAGTTATAGTCTCTGGCCTACGAGATACCAAAATAGAACAAAAAGGAGGAAACATTATTACGAAAAGTAGGACTTATTTCGAGGGTAGAAGAATTATAGCTGATCCTGTGATCAAGATCTTAGAGATCATCGATCTCTCAGAGGGAAAAATAAAACCACTTTAGATTTCAAGCATCGAAATGAAAATTGTGACGGGTTAAAAAACAAGGGCGGCTCCAACAAGTGGCATCAGGAGGACAGTATCTTCAATATCATCTTGAAACATTGGCTAGCACATTTATGAGTCATCAGAAGTTTTCTTCATCAACAACATCATCATTCTCGAAAGAATGATATCATCATCTGCATCAAATATGTATCAGTAAAAATGTTACCTCATCACAACACCAGGCTGGAACATCACAGTACTACACTGGCTCAATGTCATAGCGGTTAAGCTGGTAGCTCAGTGTCAGTCACATCTTGCTTTACGTCTAACAACTAGGTCAGAAGCAAGGAACATCATCATCTCGCTTTACGTCTAACAACTAGGTCAGAAGCGAGGAATCACAACGTCATGCTTTACATCTAACATCTAGGTCAGAAGCATGACTCATATTTCTTTACATCTAACAATGAGGTCAGAAGCAAGGAACACATCAACATCTCTCTTTACGTCTAACAACGATGTCAGAAGCGAGGAATCATCTTTCTTTATGTATAACAACTAGGTCAGAAGCAAGGAATCAACGACGTCATGCTTTACGTCTAACAACTAGGTCATAAGCATGAATCATCTTGCTTTACGTCTAACAGTGAGGTCAGAAGTAAGGATCACACAATGTCATGCTTTACGTCTAACAATGAGGTCAAAAGCATGACTCATCTTGCTTTACGTCTAACAGTGAGGTCAGAAGCAAGGATCACACTGCATCATGCTTTACGTCTAACAACAAGGTCAGAAGCATGACTCATCTTGCTTTACGTCTAACAACGAGGTCAGAAGAAAGGATCACACAACGTCATGCTTTACGTCTAACAACGAGGTCAGAAGCATGAATCATCTTTCTTTACGTCTAACAACGAGGTTAGAAGCAAGGAATACATATACTCCCCCTTTCAGGGAGTGTCCTTTTGGACTATACCAAGCGTATCTCGAAAGTGTTCAAACTTTACATGAGATAGAGGCTTAGTCAACACATCAACAACCTGTTCATCCATGCTAATGTACTGGAGCTTCAAGGCTCCTCTCTGTACCATGTCACAGATGAAATGATAGCAGATCTCTATGTGCTTCGACCTGTCGTGGAACACATGATTCTCTATCATTTTAATGCAGCTTTGATTGTCACATAGAATCATGATTTCTCTCATCTCTAAATCAAATAGGCCTGTCAGCAACTTTCAAATCCATATAGCTTCGTAGCTAGCAGAACATGCGGCAATGTACTCTGCTTCCACTGTGTTGAGAGAAATACTGGATTGCTTCCTACTTTGTCATGAGATCATAGCTGATCCCAAACTGAAACAACATCTGGAGGTGTTTTTTCTGTCAGCAATGCTTCCTTCCCAATCTGCATCAGTATATCCACTCAATGTGAAGTCATGATCTCCATCATAGCTGAGACCATAATCCATTATACCTTTAAGGTACCTCATCACATGTTTTGCAGCCACTAGATGAACATGTCTGGGCTCTACCAAAAACTGACTCAAGGTGTTCACTGCAAAACATATGTCTGGTCTGGTGTTCGTCATGTACATCAACGATCCAATGATTTGTCTGTACAGTGTGGCATCTATCAAATCTGACGAAGTATCGACCAATAGCTTCATTTTTGCTTCCATGGGAGTATTCATGGACTTGCATTCTAGCATGTCAAATCTCTTTAAGATTTCGACCGTGTACTTCCCTTGGTTAAGGAAGATTCTTTCTGGACTCTGCCATACCTCAAGACCTAAGAAGTAATGCATTAGGCCAAGGTCTTTCATTTTAAATTCTGCGGCAAGTCTCTGTTTACATTCAATGATGAGTTTTTCTTCTCCAGTTAAGAATAAGTCATCAACGTACAATAGTAATATTACTGGTTCATTATCCATGATCTTGAAGTAGATGTTTGAGTCTACTTTACTCTTGGTAAAGCCTAAGCTCATCAAGAAACTGTCTATATGGCCATACCAAGATCTGGGAGTTTGCTTCAATCCGTATAAGGATTTCTTCAATCGACATACATGAGACTTCCTGTCTTCAACATCAAATCCTTGGGGTTTCTCTATATACACTTCCTCTTCGATAACACCATTCAGGAAAGCTGTCTTCACGTCCATTTGGTGTAGCTTCCATTTCATTTTGGCAGCAAGAGCTATCATGTTTTTGATTGAAGTGTATCTGGCCACAGGAGCAAATGTCTCTTCATAGTCAATACCTTCCTTCTGGGAAAAGCCACGAGTGACAAATCTTGCTTTATATTTCTCAATACTTCCATCAACAACATATTTTATTTTGAAGAGCCATTTTGATGATGCCACATCCTTACTTTTTGGTTTGGGAACTATTTCCCATACATCATTCTTTATTATGGATTGGTATTCCTCTATCATGGCATCTGCCCATTCCTTCTTTTGGATGGCCTCTTCAAAGCATGTGGGTTCTTCATCAATTAGATTGCACATCAAAGGCGTGTAACTGGAGAATGGATTTGGTCTCTTCACCTATCTTGTGGTTCCTTCTGGAACACCATACTTCTCTCCATATTGAATAAGCTCTCTTGCTCAAGCAGGCTTTATTTTATGGGAGAAGGCCATTTGAGGAGGTTCTTGTACTTCTGTTATATCATGATCTTCATGAGTCTCCTCATCAGGGGAAGCTACGACTTCCCTTACAGGTTCTGCAGCTCTGGGAACTTCCCTCACGGATTCTGTAGTCGTGGGATTTACAGGTTCCTCTTCATATAATTCTTCAAGCTGGCATCTTCTCGATTTCTTAAGTGCTTCTTCTTCATCAAAGGTCATGTCCCTGCTGATATCAATATGGCAGTGACCAGGTATGTAGATTCTGAAGGCCTTGGATACCTCACAGTATCCCACAAATATTCCCTTCTTTCCGGAGGGTTCCATCTTGTTTCTTTTCTCTTTCGGTATATGAATGAATACTGGACAACCAAATATTTTGAGATGGGTTACCTCTGGCTTCTTTCCGGTGAACATTTCTTCTGGGGTCTTGAACCCAAGTGCACTATGGGATAATCTGTTCTGTACATAAACAACTGCCATTGTTGCTTCTACCCATAAACACATAGGAAGATCTTGATCGTGAATCATGGTCTTCACAACTTACATAATTGTTCTGTTCTTCCTTTCAGCTACACCGTTTTGTTGAGGATTATAGGGATTATTTAGTTCCCTCTTGATCACAACATATCTGTAGAATTTTATGAACTCCTTTGAGGTATATTCTCCTCCATTATCTGACCTGCGTATCTTAATCTTTCTTTCGGAAAGATTCTCTATCAAGGCTTTGAATTCCTTGAATTTACTGAATACTTCATCTTTAGATTTTAAGAAATATATCCAGGTCTTACGAGAATA
>ML795877.1:184693-196721 GCA_009831015.1 Picea engelmannii
CTCCTATTCCCTTGATGGGATATTGATAATCATCTCCAAGAGTTACTTTCTGAGAAAACTTCTTTTTTGAAATACAAGAGAGAGTATTTTTCTTACCTGTCATATGTTTTGATGCACCACTATCAATGAGCCATGTGTCCTCTCCAGGTGATACAGATCCTGAGAGAGCTGAGATCAAGACATGGTCCTTGATCATCTTCATAGGTGGTTTTTCATCTTCGGCAATGTGAGCATGTTGCCTTTTGTGCTTCCTCTTGTACTCTTCTTTTCTAACTGGAAAATTATTCGCCTTGTGTCCCATCTTATCACAATGATAACATTGTATAGATGAGAGATCTCATCCCTTGCATTGTCCTTTCTTCTGAAAATTTCTTGAATGAGATTCTTGGTTGTTGGACTTGTTTGATGGTTGAGGTTCTCTATGAGATTCCCTTTTGAAGTAGGGTTTCTTCCTTCCTCCTTTTGTATGATTAGCTAGGGATTTATCATCATCCCTTGCTAGTAGTGCTTCATGGTTGGCTACCCTTGTCTCTTCTTGGGTGCATTCTTCCCATAGGCTTTCAAACTGTGGTTTCTCCTTTCTTCCACATACTGACTGGATGAAAGCATCCCAAGGTCTATAGAGACCATTTAGAGCAGTTATTACAAATTCATCTTCATCGATAGTGTCTCCAATCACTTTCAACTGTTCTTTTATTTCGGAGATTCGGGAGAAGTATTCTTGAATCATTTCTCCTTTTTGCATATTGGTATTCTTCAACTGAGTTCTTAGATTCATATTTCGATTGATATTCTTTCCTTCATATAGTTTTCTTAGAGCATCAAACATCTCCTTCGGAGTTTTCTTTGATGATACATACGAGATCATGTGGTCTTTGATTGAATCTGCAATGATTCTTTGAGCCCTGATTGAGTCCTTTTGATGATTTGCTTTCTCTAAGGCATCTTCAGGTTCCTCCACTTCTTATTTGATAAGTCTTGATAGATCATTCTCTGCAAGTATCAGACTGATCCTATACTTCCAGGCACATAAGTTGTCTATGCCTTCTAGTTTCTCAACAAGCTTTGTGCTTGCAGACATCTTGTACTTGCGGCAACAAAAATAACCAAAAATTGAAAATGATCAAAATTAAATTTTGACTTTACCAGGAGGTGCGCTTGGCTGAGGTGAGTAGCTTGGTGTCCTCAGATCTGAGAAAATCCAATTTTTACCCCGTCAAATCTGATTTGCGGATTTCTGGACTGGTGCTTCTGGTACTTCTGGTACTGGTTTTCTGGTACTTCTGGTACTTTTGCGAAACTAGGGTTTCACTTTCTAGGAGATCCAGCCATTGAAAAGGTGCGCTCTAGGTGCCAAATTGATCCTAGGGGGAGGGTGAAACTTTCTAGATGTTTAGGGAGATGAAAAGAGATACTTTTTCAAAGCCCTAATTTGCAGGTGCTGCAGCAGTGACATTTTTCCTCTTGCAAATTGTGCTTTCTTCAGGTTGGCTCTGATACCATGTTAATGTTTATGCCATTATTATAGTTCTTTGCATTTCAATAGATAAGAGCATAATAAGAACAAGATCACTGAGAAATACACATTCACAAGAGACACATCATTTATCCTGGGAAACCCTCTAGGGGAAGAAAACCTAGCAAAACTTCCTTATCATAAAATGCTTAAACAATGTTCAAGAGATAACTCAAACCAATACAAATATTCCTCCCCAAGAGATGGGCCACTCTTCTCCCTCTCTCCAACTGGTAATTGCAGCTTGCCTCATAAGAGAATGAGCAAGTGAGTTGTGTATTAGAAGTGAGGTGCTAGCCTCTTATTTATACAAGACTGGCATCTGTGAGAGGGATTAACTGGCAGGGGAGACCTCTCACTCTGGGTGGGTAAACCCACCTTTAATTAATTCTGGGTCTTCAATAATAACTACTGGGGCCGACTTCTTATTCTGCCCTTTATAATTGTCCGATGACCAATCCGAAAAAGGGGATTTGGTCCTTATACAATTACCGACATGATTAATCCACAATGGGGATTAATCCTAATAATAAAATAACAATAATAATAAGAATGCTCACAGTTACATTATTTCAACAAAGTTTACTCTCATATTCCCAAAGATAAAAGAAATAAACTAGAACCCTCAGGAAAGAAGGGGATATTCGTGGCATATAGTGATTCATCCAAAGCCTACATAATATATATTCCAGAACAACACAAGATAGAAGTAAGCAGAGATGTATCATTCAATGAAAGGATGGCCTTCAAAAAATCTATTGAAGAAACTATAGAAGAAGAAGAAATTGAAGAACCAAATGAAGAAAACACAGAAAGAAAAAATAACAAAAAGGATCAACCTGATCATCCTATGGAGCCATGTGAGAACATTGATCCAGATAATATACCAAAGAACAAGAGACAACCAGCTTGGCTTGAAGAAACATTACAAGACACAGAACGAATCAAGGTTCCAAAAGGAACATCTAGGAAGAGTAAATGATTGAAAAGATTCTCAAGTTATGCAACATACATGAAAAAGATTCTAGATGAAGAACCTATTACATTCGAAGAAGAAGTTAAAAAGGGACAATGGAAAGAATCTATGGTAGAAGAACATCGGTCCATTATGAAAAGTGAAGTATGGGAAATTGTACCCAGACCAAAAAGAAATCAGTGGTAACCTCAAAATGGGTATATAAGATTAAACATGCAGCAGACGAAAGCATGGATAAGTATATGGAAAGATTCGTGGCTAGAGGGTTCTCCCAGAAGGAGGGAGATGACTATGATGAAACCTTTGCTCCGGTGGCAAGGTATACCTCCATCAGAGCTATCATATCTCTTTCCGCTTCCATGGGATGGAATCTACACCAGATGGATGTAAAGACAACATTTCTCAACGGAGCTATTGAAGAAGAAGTGTATATTGAACAATCTCAAGGATTCTAGGTACATTCTAGAGACACTCATGTTTGAAGATTGAAGAAATATTTATATGGACTCAAGCAAGGTCCAAGGGCTTGGTATGCCATAATGGATAGCTATCTAACAAGACTCGATTTCTCCAAAAGTCATGCAGATCCAAACCTTTACTACAAAGTCGTGGATAACGCATATGTGATTCTACTATTATATGTTGATGATCTATTCATAACAGGTGAAGAATCTCTAATCATCCAGTGCAAGAAGGATTTAGCCTCTAAATTTGATATGAAATATCTAGGTCTCATTCACTATTACTTGGGACTAGAAGTATGGCAGAAGCATGGTGAAGTATTTCTTGGAAAATGAAAGTATGCAATAAAGATCGTTTAGAAGTTTGGAATGATGGACTGAAAGTCCATGGATACTCCTATGAATGCGTATATAAGAAAAATGAAAGTCCTAGATTCCGATCCAGTAGATCCATCTCTATATCGACAACTAATTGGATCATTGATGTATTTAGTAAATACTCGACCAAATATTTGCTTTGCTGTAAATACATTAAGTCAGTTCCAGGTGGAACCTAGACAAGAGCATTGGATAGCTACAAAGCATGTCCTAAGATATATTCGTGGGATAATAAACTATGGTTTGAGATATACCACATCCAGTGATATCCAACTTCATGGATTCACAGACTCTGATTGGGCAGGAAGTGCAGAAGATAGAAAGAGTACTTCAGGTATGTGTTTCGGCTTGGGCTCTACTATGATATCTTGGGGCAGCAGGAAACATAAGTCAGTTACACTCAGTACAACAGAAGCAGAGTATATGGCAGCTTGTGAAGAATACACAAAAGCAGTATGGCTAATGAAGTTAATCTCTGATTTATTTGATCAGACTCCAAAATCGACCATAATATATTGTGATAATCAAAGTTTCATAAGATTATACAGACATCCAGTGTTTCATGAAAGGTCGAAGCACATTAAGATCAAATACTACTTTATTTTAGATAAAGTCCAAGAAGGAGAGGTAAAGCTTCAGTATATCCCCACTGATGAGCAGGCAACAAATATCCTGACAAAACCTCTATCCAGAATCAAGTTTGCATATTTCTGAGAGAAGATGGGGATCGTGGAAATAACTCCCTTAGTTAAAAGAGAAGATTCTCCAAGATAGAGAAGGTATGGAAAATATTCTTGAAGAACATTTATTTTTGTGACTTAAATAACTCTCCAGTTAGGAGAGAGCACTGAAAACATTATTTATTTTTTTATAATTGAAAATTTAGTCCAGATTGGACAGATGCTTTCCTGTTTGGAAAGTGGATTGAGATTTCTGATGGAAAATGACTTCCCATTGTAGTTAACATGGGAGGCAGACTGGTTGCTGATGTATCATAGACAACGAATTCCCATTGTGGTTAACATGGGGAGTGGTCTAGGAAAATCATTCTTCTTGGCAGTCACTCCGAGTAGTGGTCAAGTAGAATGGTCCGCCTCGTCAGGCAGTCATTCTTTTGAAGTTCACAGTTGTGAGCAGTTTCGAAGAATGGTCCATTTTGAAGGTTGATGCAGGACAAACATTCCTCGAGGGTTATACATTCTCTCTAGGTTACACTTTGTTTAGTGTCAGAGGAATGGCCCAGGGTGGGGAATGGTTTGGACAATTATTCCTCGAGGGCAGACTCATTCACTCCAGGTTACACTTTGTTTAGTGTCAGAGGAATGGCCCAGGGTGGGGAATAGTCCAGGCTCAACAATCAGGGACAGTCATTCCTTAGGGCAGACTCATTCTCTCCAGGTTACACTTTGTTTAGTGTCAGAGGAATGGCCCAGGGTAAGGAATGGTCCAAACATTTCTTAGGGTTTATACATTCTGTCTAGAGTGCACTTTAATTAGTGTAGGAAGAATGGCCTAGGGTGAGAAATGGTCCAGGCCCAGAAATCAGAAATAATCCTTCTTTCTTGTTTGAGAAGAATGGGGGAGATAGCCCATTATTGATATTCTATACTGAGGGCAGACATTCTTTCATATCTCATAGACGTGAGTGAAATATTGGCCCAGATGATTAAGTTTTATCATAACATTGTTTCTATGCAGGTTGCTATCAAATGTTTGTTATGAAGAATAAATGATAGTAGATATGCTACTGTGGTGGATTTGTTCCACTATTTGTGATTATGTTTCATAGTTTGAGTAGTTGCGTACTACCTTAATAGACATAGGTGTGTTCTATTGAGATTATCCAGTTGGATAATAATGACAGGTGCTCGTAGTGCTACCAGTTGAATGGTCTGTTGTGCTCAAGACCATACCTCCCTAGCTAGGAGGGAGTGTTAATAGTATGGTAGCTTCGAGAGGTATGAACCTCTATTGTGACTTATGATGAGACTAGAATCCTCAAGAAGGAAGCAAAGAATTGAAGGAAACCCTAGACAAGTTGTCGGCTAGACAAATACATTTAATATGAATTTATTGATAGCGAGAAGGAGAAGTCGGCCCCAGTTAAACTACCCAGATTACTATAAATACAGGGCGCCAATTTTCATTATTCATCATCTCAGCAGTTGCAGTGAGAGATAAATTTGCATAGGCAGTTGTAGGCAAAATACAGTTTGATGCGCAAGTTTCTGGGAGAGCTGGAAAGTGGTGCGCTAGCTTCTGGGTGGGATCATCTGTTCAACTTGGTTTCTATTTTCTTGCTTGGTGCATTAGCCTCTCTTGGCTATTGGAATACTACTAGGATTCTCTTCTCAGTCAAGGTCAAGGTGCTCGGAGGGTGGCTTCGGCCAGTGGTTGGGTGACGAGGGTATCGTCAATGGTAAAACGAGCACAATATTCTATATTCTAACAGGGTGGTGCTGATGTTGTACTAGGAATCCAAGGGTTACAATCATTAGGAACAGTGGATTTTAATTTTCAAGAACTTTTCATGAAATTTTCATTGGAAGAGAAAGAAATTGAGTTAAGAGGTATCACAGGGAAACCCGGTAAGGTGATAAGCTCTAATGACATGACAAAATTATTGAAAAAGGGGCATCAAGGTGTTATTGCACAACTATGCTCACTAGATGATCAAACATCTAAGCCATCTATTCCTCTAGATCTCCAAGGAATCATTGATAAGCATTCCGAAGTATTTGAAGATATTCCCAAAGGTATTCCACCCACTCGAAATCATGATCATGATATTCACCTAATTCCTGGGAGTGTTCCTCCTAACATCAGGCGATACAAATACCCTTATGCCCAGGAGAGTGAAATTGAGTGCATGGTTGAAGAAATGTTAGAGGATGGAATTATTAGACCTAGCCAAAGTTCTTACTCTGCATTGGTGGTAATGGTATTCAAGAAAGATGGCTCATGGCATATGTGTCTAGATTATAGAGAGCTCAAAAAAATCACTATTAAAGAAAAGTTTCCCATTCCTGTCATTGATGAATTGTTAGATGAACTACATGGAGCAATCTAGTTCACAAAGTTGGATCTCCATTCAGGGTATCATAAGATTAGAATGAAGGAAGAAGATATCCCAAAAACAACATTCCGAACTCATGAAGGCCATTATGAATTTTTGGTCATGCCTTTTTGCCTTACAAATGCACCTTCCACAATCCAAGGGTTGATGAATTCCATTTTCAATCCCTTCCTTCAAAATTTGTGTTAGTATTTTTTGATGATATACTAATCTATAGCAAGTTGTGGGATGCGACATGTTGACAAGGTGCTACAACTACTAAAGGATAAACAAATATATGCCAAACCATCCAAATGTTTCTTTGGAGTGAAGGAGGTAGAGTATTTGAGTCATATTGTATCTCATGAAGGTGTCAAGGTAGACCCTAACAAGATTAAGGCCATGATGGAATGGCCGATTCCCAAAACATTGAAGAATCTTAGAGGATTTTTGGGTTTGACAGGTTACTACCACAAGTTTGTTCAGCACCATGGAAGAATAACAACACCTTTAACAACAATAACTAAGAAGGATGCATTTTCATGGACTCTAGAGGCAACTAAAGCTTTTGAACAACTTAAAGAGGTGGTGTGAAAAGTTCCTGTCTTGACCACTCCAGACTTCACAAAAACATTTATTGTGGAATGTGATGCCTCAGAAAATGGAATTGGTGCTATCCTAATGCAAGAAGGAAGGCCCTTGGCTTTTGAAAGTCGACCACTCAAGGGAAAAGACTTACACAAACCCATTTATGAGAAGGAAATGATGGAAATACTACATGCATTGAAGAAATGGTGTCCTTACCTAATAGGTAGGCACTTCAAGTTCAAAACATATCATGATAGTCTTAAATACTTCTTGGAACAAAGACTATCTTAAGAAGAACAACAAAAATGTGTAACCAAGATATTGGGTTATGATTTTGAAATCGTCTATAAAAAAGTGAAGCAAAATGTTGTGGAAGATGCACTTTCAAGAAAGGATGAAGATGTTGAGGCCTTTCTCTGTGCTATATCGATCATCCAACCCGATTGGATAATAGAAGCAAGGGATGAATGGAAGAATGACTAAAAAGTGGGGACTCTCATTCAAAGTTTGCAGCAGGATTCCAGTACATCAGATACATTTACATGGAAAAATGATTCACTATGGTACAAAGATCACTTATATTTATGTAAGAAATCCAAACTCAAACAAAAGGTACTATTGGAATTGCACACCTCTCCAGTAGGAGGGCACTTGGGATTTTTAAAAACCTACCATAGGGTCAAGAAGGAAGTTTTTTGGTATGGCCTTAAAACTAATGTTCAAAGGTTTGTGGAAGAATGTTTGGCTTGCCAACAAAATAAGGTGGAAATAATTAAGATCCTGGGTATTTTACAACCATTAGCCATCCCAAGTCAGCGTTGGGAGGAGGTTTCCATGGATTTCATCACAGGGTTACCGAAGTCTGAAGGAAAGAGTGTCATCATGGTGATTGTTGATATATTGACCAAGTATGCACACTTTTGTGCACTCTCTCATCCCTTCAAATCTAGTACAATTTCCACCACATTCATGGAGACATTTCAAAAGATACATGGCAGCCCAAAGATTATTGTAAGTGACAGAGATCCCATCTTCACTGGACATTTTTGGACATAATTATTTTCTTGTTTGGGTACTCAATTGGCTCATATCTCATCCTATCATCCTGAATTTGATGGACAAAACGAGATAATGAACAAATGTTTGGAAGGTTACCTTCATTGCTTTGTATGTTATAAACAAACATAATGGTTCAAATGGTTACCCTTGGCAGAATGGTGGTATAACACTTCCTTTCATATTGCAACAAAAATGACACCATTTATGGCACTCTATGGATACCACCATCCTTCCATCACTTATTCTCTAAAATAAAAATCTAAGGTTCAAGCAGTGGAAGATCACATCGAGTATCAACAACAAGTTCTCCAAATATTAAAGGAAAACCTGACCATGGCACATAATCGCATAAAACAACAAGCAGATCAACATCATGTTGGAAGATTTGTTGTTGTCATTGATGTCAACCCTAGTCATGGGTTTTGGACCGCAAGATTGATAAAGGTATTTGGACATGAAGGACAATGCACATGCATATACAACACCCATGAATGAATAGTATACACCATGTTGTTTCTGGTGGTATGTGACACGTCACGTGGATCCTCATGGTTGAGGAGAAATGAATTTTTGAAGATGACAAAGTGAATTGAAGAAGGAAGTACATGTAGGTCCTGAAGATAATTAAAGAAAAGAATTACAAAATAAGAAAGTGTCAAGTTGGCCCTAATGTTAAAATGAAGTGACATAAATGGTATAAATAAACATCATTAGACATTCATTTTGATACAAGTCAAATTTCATAGGAAATAAGAAGAAAAGAAGGCCAAGTTTCAAGGGAGGATGAAGTCTTTTGGTGATGTGTTCTAAGATATGTTATTTTCAGATCATCTTACCATTTTTTCTATAACTTTTTTTCTAGAACGATTCATATGGTGAAATCGCTATGGTATTGAGAAGACATATCAAGGTACCTCTGGGAAAAAGTTCAGCTCTTGATTTTCTATAATTATGGAGATACACTATGTGGAAGATAGGGTTTGTGACCAGTCCTGAAGCTAGTCAATAAACAGGTGTTCCGGGTAAAACAATCATAACTTATTCATCAAGAATCCAAATGAAGTGGGACAAATTTCATTGAAAACAGTACGGATTTTAGTTTTGTGTGTGTGATTTTGAGAATTAGATGTTAATTATTGAGTGCGGGGCATTCTGTGCAAGTTCACTCTCCTGAATAGATCATAATTGAATAAAGTCTACCATTATTTCTATAACCTCTTTTTGGGGAGGATTCAAGGAATGAAAATTGGAGGAGTTTCAAAGAATACATTGAGTAATATTATCTATAGGATCAGAGTACTCTAAGAATTGAAGAATTTCAGAAATTGAAGAAGTCTCAGGAAGCATTATCAGGTTCTATGTGATGATTGGTTGATGGTGATGATTTAATGTAAAGTTTTATTATCTCTCATATATTATTGGGTGGAAGGAAGGGCCAAGGATGGAGAGTTCAACTCTCTCTTGACATTGGAGTATTGTATCTTCCTCTTGGAGGTTTATCCCTCCTTTTACATTTGGAAGTTGTAGCTACCTTTGGAAGTCATTACTTCCCTTGAACAATAACTATTGATTATTTCTCATATATTGTGCATGGTGTATTATGGTGTATTGATGTAACTCTTATACTATTGTTCATTTCTCATTGGATATAGTTGAATGGTTTAAGTATAAGTTGAAAAATGTTTTAAATTGTACTTGATACTTATTCACCCCCCTCTTAGTATCAACAATTGGTATCAAAGTGGGTTACCTTCAGTACAGTTTAACCACTGGAAGGAAGATCCTATGCAGAAATGGAAGACAACATTCCAAATGGGATTCCACCATTTGATGGAAGTAATTTTGAATACTAAAAAAATAGAATGGAAACTTACTTGAAATCTCTTGGGGAAGATGTTTGGATCTCAGTTGTTTCAGGATACAATGCTTTGAAGAAACCAAAGACTGTAGCTCAGAAGGAAGCAAAAAGGAACAACAAACTGGCAATAGATACCATCCTGGATGGATTGACAGATTCAGTGAAATCCAAGGTGGGATCATGTGTATCAAAAAAATATCTTTGGGACAAGCTACAAGAACTTTATGGAAGGGAAGAAGCAATAGAAGAAGAAGAAGTTGAAGATGATTACAACATCTCAGATTTCAAAGAAGAAAATAGAGGTCAGATCTTTTTCTTTAATTGTGAAGGAGTAGGACATGTTGAATTTGAATGTCCTCATCCAAGGATTGAAAGAGATGACAATGAAGAAGAAGAAAAATCATGAAGTAGAAATGATTCAACAAGAAGATGAGAATCTTAAAAAAATGAAGCATGTTAAGATTGAAAATAGCAAGCTCAAAGACACACGTAGAAAATTAAGAAGTGAATTGGGTAGTTATGAAAAGATAGTTGTAAGATTAAAGAAACAATTAGAATACTTTCAGAAACTAAGAGAAGAAACCAGTTCCTTGAAAACTCTACTCAAAGAAGCAAGAATAATAGTAGGAGTAAAGAAGGTCCAAATGATAAAGAAAGAAGAAGATTGTGAAAAACTTGAACAAGAAGTTCTCTCATTGAGGAAGAGCTTAAGAAACTCTCAAGTGCCAAAAGAATTACCACATCTTGGATGCATGGGTGAAACTTCATACAAAGAAGGTGAAAATACCAACAAGAAGGTTGAAGAAAGAGCTACATAGACAGTTGATGAGAAGTGGACCAGGACACCAGAAAGAAGGAATGATTACAAAAGAGATGAATTTCCAAGAAGACCTCCTACCTTCAGGAATCAAAGAAGCTTCAATCAGTATGAAGGAAACTACAGAAGAGTAGATCATGAACTCAGATGGACTACATCACAAAGAAGGTCACTTACTCCCAGGTATCAAAATTTCTTTCTTGTTCATTGTTATACTTGCAAATATTTTAGACATAAGGCAATTAATTGCATAATCAATGAAAGGAACAAATACGCAAGAAACATGAATGGTGTAAACAGAATATATGGAAATAATCATGGATTTGTCAACATAAGTTATAATTCATTTTACCCATTGATGGACAAAAATATTGTATTCTACAAATGCAATTATCTTGGTCACAAAGCACGAGATTGCAGATATATGAATGAAGATGTCCCTATGCCAACCACAGTATGGAGAATGAAAGACATTCCAAACAATGAAGATTGTCAAATAGAATTAACCATTGAAGAATGTAAAGAATAAGATGAATGGTACATAGACAGTGGATGTTCTTCACACATGACCAGGGATCAAGACAAATTCATCATCTTGAAGAGAAAGGGTGGAAATGTTGCATTTGGATATGACTCATCTGCCAAAATACTTGGAGAAGGTGTAGTAGAGTTTGGAAGAAAAAATGTAAAAGCAAAGAATTTTCTATTGGTTGAAGACTTGAATCATAATCTACTCAGTGTTAGTAAAATGTGTGATCAAGGATACACTCTTACATTTGACTCCCGAAAATGTAAAATCAGAGAAAATAACTCAGGAAGATTGGTTGCAATTGCAACAAGAAGATCGAACAACATATACATCCTAGACATGAAGAAGAGAGAGAACATAAAATCCACACAAAAGGATTCCGAGGAAGAAAAAGTCTGAAAGACCAAAAATAAGGATGAAGTATTATTGAGTGCCACATGCTTAGGGGGAGCAACGCCAAAGAAGAAGGTTACCTTTTTCCATTAAACTCAGGGGGAGAAGCCATACCCTTTGCCATTGATGTCAAAGGGGGAGAGAAATTGGGATCATGATGATGGGGGGAGCATTAGGGTTTCCATCAATGACAAAGGGGGAGATTGTTAGAAGATTGTTTGTCATTGATGTCAAACCTAGTCATGGGTTTTGGAACGCAAGATTGATAAAGGTATTTGGACATGAAGGACAATGCACATGCATATACAACACCCATGAATGGATAGTATACATCATGTTGTTTCTAGTGGTATGTGGCACATCACGTGGATCCTCATGGTTGAGGAGAAATGAATTTT
>ML795877.1:230741-247285 GCA_009831015.1 Picea engelmannii
AATTGGGTGCTAATTTATGAGGTGTTTTTTCTTTGAGTGATGTTTGTTTATATGGTTGAAGTCAAAGAAACACCTGATTCCCTATTGCAAAAGAATGTTCCGAGTGATGATGGTTTGCTTGTTGCTTTATTTTGTTTTGATCCATAACCAAAGTGTCCTTTAGTATGTGGAGAATGGATCCTCTATTGTGGAGTGTGCGATCCACTTCCTAAACCTTGGAAGCACCTGATAAATATGAAGCAATTGACAATGGGATTTGTCCATAAATTGCTTCGTATGGGATCATTTTAGTATCTCCATGATAAGAGGTATTATACTACCATTCTGTGAGGGGAAGCCATTTTTCCAATTGGTTTGGTTTTTTAGAGGTGAAGCATCTCAAATAGATTTCTAGAAACTTGTTGACCACTTCAGTTTGAAAATATTTTTGGGGGTGATATATAGTCCTCATTTTTAGCTCGGTACCCCATATTTTAAACAATTTCTACCAAAATTTGCTAGTGAAGGTAGGGTCATGATCTGAAATAGTGGAAGTGGGCATGCCATGTAACTTAAAAATTTGATGAAGAAATACTTGCGAAACTAAGGAGGGGTGAAATGTGTTAAGGACCCTAAGGACTTAACACTCATTTGTTATTAGTTTAGTAGTTATCATTAGGCTGGATTAGTGGTATGTTTCATCACACTCACTTTATCTCCTATTTATAATAAAGGAGAATCATACATAGAAGAATATTATCTTGTCTTGTACATTGAATATATTGTAAAAAGAGGTTTCCCCCTTGAAGTGTACTATTATTCATTGAATTTTTATCATTTTCAAAGTGTTGATTCATAACATTTGGTTTCAGAGAATATGATCCTAGGGTTTCAATCCTTCAACTGAGACATCTTGGAATTTTCGCTATAACCTTTTTTTGGAATCCATCAAATAGTGAAATTTTGAGGATCCTAAGGAGACATAGAAAATTACACCTGGAAATGTTTTTTGGTTCTAGTTCATTACAACTTTGGAGATATCTCTTGTGGAAATTAGGGTTTGTGACTATTCTTGAAATTAGTCTCAAATGAGTCATCTTTTTATTTTCACTATAATCTTTTTTTGGTGAAGTTTAAAACTTTGAAATTTTCAGAATCTTGAGGAGATATAGTGAATTACATGTGGAAAAATTTCAATATTTTTAATTTTTATATATTATGAGATATATCTTGTGGAAGTTGGGATTTTTTACTAATCTTAAAATTATTCTTAAACAAGTCATTTTGGTATTTTTTCTATAATTTTTTATTAGTGAAGGTGAATATTGTGAAATTTTTAGGATTTTAAGAAGGCATATCAGAGTACTAGAGGCCGATATTTTATAATCCTAAGGGTTCAAATTTCACAGATATACCAGGACAAAGGTCAAGCATCCAGACAGTCTCCAAAAATAGGGTTCGAAAGGTACATAACTTATAATTGGCAAAAAAACTGATTGAAATATTTGCAATAGTGTCGTATCTAGAAAATGTGTGGAATTTCTTAATTGGAGTCATAATATCTAATAAAATAAGTTACATTCTACATTTTAATCCTCAAACTCTTCCTTGTACAAGTTGTTTTTTGGTGATTTTAAGATATTTTTCTTCGGTTACCAAGCTCATTTTTAAAGTTTCTTTTAGAGACATGTTCCAGTGTATTTAAATAACATAGTGATATGTCATTTAGTGGGTAACAATGTGGTAAGGGAAGAATACATGCAGAAAATACACATGGTTTCACCTTTCCTTGTTGGAAACCCATGTAACCCCTATTGGTACCCCTTCGAGTAGTACCACATTATATAGTAACTGTATATGGAATCTGAATTCCATGTACCTTTAGGCATATCATAAGTCCCCTAGGTATACTTGAAACCAAATTTAGATAAACTATTCGACCATATTGTTGCTGTAGTACACCGAGAACAACACTAAGGGTGACCACTCTCTAGTACCTAGGTAGCTGAGTAGTATGACTAAGGACACAATTGAGCCTCCTTAGTTAGTGGCATGAGATATTGGGCCAGGTACTATTTTTGGACCCCATACATATATTAGATATTTGTATCACTTGAAACTCCCTTATCCTCAGGACTTAATAACCTTTTTTAGTGAGCTCACTCTTGAAAGATAACCATAATTAGTAATAAAGAGAAAAAATATAAGTATTATTATTTTCTCCAATGGAAAGGGCTACTTCAAGAACTATTACTCCTCATAAAACTCCATAAAGCTCACACATAAGGTCGGAAGAAAATAAAGACTTATAAAATAGGCTATCCCAATTAAAGAACCAAGTTGATGAAATGAGTGGTAGTATGTTGATTTCCATGATCTATTCTTTAACTTTGTAGTTGATGTCCAATTTTTTTTTTTACAAAGGCCTTGTAGGAAAAAAACAAGTCAAAAACTTCACTCTTAAGTTTTAAGAAGTAAAACCACGTGCATTTGGAGAAGTCATCAATTAAAATTAAGAATTACTTGCACCCAAAGAAAGAAAGAGAAGAAAGAGAAACACACAAATCAATGTGAACAAGATACAATGGGGTCGAGGCATGAAAAGAGGCATGTTTGTAAAAAATGTCCCATTGATGTTTTCCAAGAACAAAATTGACATGAACACGATCTTTGCAGGAAATGAGAGGATTACCAATCACCATATTTTGATTACATAGTTTCTGCAATGAGCAATAAATTAGATGACAAAGCTGTTCATAATAGAGTTTGCTCAAGTCATCGATGTGAATGATAAAATCTAATGGAAAAAATGATGACCCAAAGTTGTCAAATTTGTACAACCTGGTAATATCATCAACAAATCCAATTGCTAGGACATTCTTGGGATATTTTAAATACTTTATTACAACTTGGTGAGGTGAAAACTCTACTCTTTTACCTTCACCTAAATGAGTGATTTGATATAATGGTATAAGGTTGCAGGAAAGACATGGAAAACATAATAAATCATTGAAATCACCATGATATACTTCCATAACCTACAACATTAAGATATCTATCATCACCAACAAATATTTATTTGGTGTTGCAATCATTACGAGCCAAGAAAATGGCTTTATCCTTATCCATATAATAAGATGCTCCAAAATCAATAAGCCACTCATCAAAAGAAGAAGTAGGTGTTGCATTGAAGGATAAACCAAAAGCAGAAAGTGCATGTACATGATAATAAGAGTTAGAAGAAGAAGAATCCATATTGTTGTGATTATTTATTGCTTCTTCTAAGGAATCCATCTTTTTAAAACATTTAGATTCCATATGACTGTATCGTCCACAAAAATTGAAATGTGTGTCAATCTTCTTACTTTTAAATTTTAGTCCTTTGTCACCATTACGAGTAGAAGTTGGATGAGAGCGTTTGGTACCCTTTTTTTTCTTGTTTTTGTGAGGATGTTTCTTCTTGGGATGCTTGGATTTATCTTTCCATTGGGACACTAAGGATTTCTTACATGTAGTCACAATGTTGATCACTCCAAGTTGTTAGAGTTTATCTTTCTCTCTAATTAGAGAATAAAAAAAAGACTCGAGAGTGGGAGCTTGGTAAGAACCTCCTAGAGCTTCTCTAGTGGCATAAAATGTAGATACAAATACATAATATGCACTACTGAGCTTAGCACGAATAACATATATGCATCAATCATTATTCATATCTATTTAATAGTCTTTAAATAAAATTCTAAGTGTTTTGAGATTATATAATTAATCTTCAATACAAGGGAAATCATTTGGTTTAAATTCATTAATTGATTTTCAATTTGGTGGGATCGAATCACATTATGTTTATAAAAAACGGCTTGTAGCGTAGCCCAAGCTTCATCTTAGTCATTAATTCCTTGAAGGTGAAATTGCAAATTGAGAGAGATGGATATTTCGATTAGTCCACATGATTTATCATTCTTATTATCCCATTTGTATTAATTTTTATCATTAGTGGGGGATTTTTCTTTTCCCAAGGTAATCCAATGCTACAACCCTCTACTTCTTAGTACATCCTCTATATGTGATTTCCATGAGAAATAGTTGGTACTGGAAGAAAAATTCCACTTGGAGTAGACACATTAAAATATGTAGGTAATATGGATTCAAAATCTGAAAGTGACTATTTGGATGAGAATCTCTCAAAAAAATAGGCAATTTAAAAAATGGCACTAAAAACAAACTTCATATGTGACAATTATGCCCTTTTAAAAAATGCATAAATGTTAAAAAAATGCCACCTAGAAGGTAAGAGTTGTCCCATGTGGTGATGCATGCACAATGACGTGGCCGAGTAAAAACAAATCCCCTTCCTTCTCTAACTTTTCCTATAAGATCATTTTTATAAATACGTTACTTATGAAGTGACCCACTTTTATAGGATAAGTGAGAATCAATTTTACAATGAAGTTACTTTATAAATTAAAATTATATGTAAAAAGTAACTAAAAAAATAATATTTAATTTACTTTATAGTGATTCGCTTTTATAATTTAAGTGAAATTCATTTTACAATAATGTTATGAGATAACTCAAGGCTGCATGAACTTTTTTAAAAAGTAATTTAAAAGAAGAAAGACGTGAACTCAAGACTTCTTATTAAATAAAGTAATTTTCATCCAAGTGAACTAATGAAAATATATATAACAAATTTAATGAAGGAGGAGGGTTCATTTTTTTTTTTATCTTGTTTCCTCAAAGTGCATGCCTACCCTGAAGAATTTTGTGTTTTCCTACAAAAAATCTTCAACATGACCATACACACAAAAAATAAAAAATTTGAAAAAACAATTTCTGAATCACAACAAAAGTGGAGTTATATCTTTGTCATATTACCTAGAAATCCAAGCTTTATCTTTGTTTCTGATTTTCTGAGTTCGCATAAAGCATAGAACATATACATAAAAGAAAACACTTTGTTCTCTATTTCTGATTTTCCGAGATCGCATAGAGCTCACAAAAAAGAGCACACATAGACTAGAATGAATAGCAAATTGAAAATAAAAGCAAAAAAAAATGAAATATTAACTTTGTAAAATAAAAATAAAATGATGTATTCAGAGTTTATACCTCTGAATTTGAAAACAATGACTGTATCTTAGGAAAACATAAATCTTTTCGAGTGAAATGAAAAATGTTTCCAACTAAAATGAATGCTCCAGATACAATGTAGTAGTCTGCTCAACCCATAAATGCACATAAATAGCAGAACCCATAAATGTAGCAATACATGTTTGAATCTCAATCTACAACGAGAGTGGGTCTTCAAATAGGTTCTGATACGATGCTAAAAAAAAACAGGGTATTCCCACATAGGATTAAAACCTTTAGTAACCACTCACACAATTATATAAAAAATCATAACACAAATTTTTGTACATGGTTAAAATCCTCTAAGAGGGAAATAGTCTATGGCCTCAACCAACGTGCCCACTTGAGGCAATACATTAATGTAGAAACAACTGTTTTGCAAGAGAGTTTTTCACAATCTATCATCCAAAAATGACCCTCCATGTTCTTTAAATAGAGATCATGGACCAATCATGTGTTAAGACACATATCAATATAGCCATTGAGATCGAGTAGAATATGAGCCCCAAATCATTCTATATCTAGAACATATCATGACCATCATATTATATAACTACAAATGCATACTAATTCATACTAAAGAAACACACTTTTACCTAAACCCACATTATACCAAGTTGACCTTAACTAACTCCTAAGTGTCTAAATATCCTAACATGGTATAGTCATAATCCTTCTTCTCTATGTTGATAATATTTTCCTATGGCAAGGAGTTTGTATGATCTCGACAAGTAACTAAAAATCCTCAAGGATTTCTGATTTAGTACGTGTATTACTGCTAACACTAAAAAAATCAAGGTTATGACAATTAAATCCAAAAACATCACGAACACTTACGCTAAGTATTTCATGTATGACAACAACAAATTGGAGGAAATGACTTCATACAAATATCTCAAGATCAATCTTCATCACAAGATTAACTTGAACTATAACATTGATAAAAGGATAAATGGAGGGTGGAAGTCTTATTATGGACTTGAAACAATTGTAAATTAGTGGACCTTTGGCTATGGGATACAAATAAACTCCTCTTTGAGACTCTCACCACTCCTATGATCTTATATGGTTGTGAAATTTGGGGTTGTAGTATCTTTAGAGAATCATGGAGAAAGTGAGAACAAATCCAAAAGTGTTTTATAAAGTATAATCTCAAAATTAAAGGTAATACACCATATTCTTATCCTCCTCATAGAATCAAGTCTTTCCCCCATTGAGAAAACGACTATTATTAAGTACCTAATGTACAAGAACAACTAAAACACATGGAAGACAAGAGGGTTCCTAATATTTATTTAAACTCCAGTCAAAACCACTTGCGGCTCAAGCAAGGGTGGCATAAAGAGGCCAAGTATTGGATAAATAATTAGGGAATAAAAAGGCGAGTCACTCTACAAAATAATGATAATATTTTTTTTAAACTAAAAAGAGAACATAATTCTATTATATGCACAAAAAATGGTATAAAAAGTGCAGGGGGGTCTGCCATTGGAAGTCAGACCCAATTTCCTGACATATTCACAGAGATATCAAGTCATCATCTTCAATATCTTCCATCATAATGAAGAAACAATCAAAGTTATAGATATTGGGGCCTGTGTCCCTAAAACATTTCTATTCTAGGTATAAGAGTTTGATGTCTATGATCCTAAATATTTGCCTAATTTAGAAAAAAGGACTTGACATACATTCTAATTCAGAAAATGAACAGAGACCAGTTAACCTGGTTCATATTTTTTTTGAGGGGTCTTGCTCAGATTTGGGAAACCTTCTTTAGTCTGAAAGGCTTCCCATACTAATCCTCATCCACTTCGATGGAGTAATTAATTGACCATGGATGACTCTACACCATAGGGATACACACCTTCTTCTCCTACTTCTAGTATGTTTGGGTAACTTTGAAGCTGATACCATGTTGGGAACAATAGAAAAATTCAAAATTTCCTTCGAGGATGCAGACGAAGTGAAGCAATTTCGCTTGATCATTTCTCATTTTATGTAGGTCATGCCCTATATGGATTTGACCATCTAATAAGGATCCATCATCCTAGAATATCCGATGTCTCTCATTCTAGTGTGGACTAGATATTTCACCCAATACTTTTCCTCATATATAATCTCATTGTTTGGGATGTCTTGTCTCTACAAATGAACCTAATCCTCTACCTCTTCAACCTCCTTAATTTCCTCTTCTGAGTAGAACTCAACAAACTTGGTCTCAGCTGCCCATGCATCCCTCACTACTCTTATGGAATGGGATGGGCCCTTATAGGTAGAGGAATCCTTATCATGTCGGCTCGACCATTGGTCTTTTCCCTTCCTATTCCAAAGGTGGTCCATTTTATTAAATTTGCAGCCTAAGTACTTAAACCCCCGCAGATTGACTGAGAGTGGTATAGGTTTTCTAGAATGGGATATCCCTATACTTCCAATTAGTAGAAATAGAATAAGTCTCACTACTTTGGCCCAAACATTTTGAGCATCCTCCACAACTCTCTTATAAATTGGTTCACCACCCCTCTAACTGAACGAGTGAGCCATCATGAACACACGAGTAATACCAAACATCATCCCAGAGCCATCATTGCCACAATTGCTCCAGTTTCCTTCATGATCCTTTGACATCACTTGGAGTGGATGTTGTGTAAAAAATCTCAGATTACCCCTATGAGTCCCATGCGTATCCACTATGAAGGGATCTTTGTTGTTCTTCTCTTGCATCACATCAAACAAAACTTGCTTGTGTCAAAGAAAAAATACATACTCGCCACTTGCATTTGCACGAATTCCTTTGATAACCTGTCCACTTACAATGCTTCGAGAACCATTCTGACCTCGTGTTCCACCTCCCTCATATCATGTGTCACCCCCTCTGGGACAACTAGGTCCATCTGTCTTAGTTTCTCCACCTGCTCCTGGAGCCCTCGTGGTAGTGGGTCCCCTTCCATCTAGACACAATGTTAAGTAGGAAGTGAGACCCCCACATTAGCCATGCAATCCACTATGACATTGGATTTGCGATGTACATGTTTAGGTATGATAAATTGGTTTGAATTGACAATCCTTTCCGTCTCTAAGAATCCATATGCTAGTCACTAGTGCTTCGAGAGTTTGTCTAGAGGAGTCCCATTCAAAATTTTTCTCAGGGATGATATTAGCACCTGGGAATATCCTTCCACAACAATGGCTTTGAATCCTTTTTCCTATGATATCTCTAACCCCCTGAGGAGGATGATCAATTCTGATGCGTTATTGTATGAACTACCTAGGTTAGAGGCGAATAAGGCATGTACCTCTCCAAAATGGTTTCTGAAAAATCCTCCCACCCCCGTTGGGCCTTTATTTACTTTAGAGGCACCATCGAAGTTTAACTTTAGGAATCCCAATTGTGTAGGTTTTCAGTGTTCCCTGTATCTCAACCACATAGGTTTTCGAGCAAGGACTGTCTGCTTCAAGCATGCACAAAGATTCCAATTTTTGAAGATGAAGGATTATTTCTCCTCCAATAATGTGTCTTGCGTCGATTAGGATGAGGCTTCTATGGATTCTTGCATGTTGGTTCAGATGATATACCAGACCTATTCATTGGTAATGGATTTTTTTTTTAAAATTCTCCTGTTTCTTTCTTTCCAAAAATTTCACAACAAGAATCCTAAGAAGGTATTCCAAGCTCTATTAAGGATTGGATTAACATAGATGTCCTTTCCCCATTCCTCTATGGTCCTTAGTGTGTCATTTTGAACCCTGTATAATCTTCTAAGAATTTATTCCCCTTTGCCCCATAGATATTTCGTTGTTTTGCTGGAACCCAACAAGTGATCAAGGGATTCCTCCTTTGTCTTGCATAACATGCACATAGAAGGCCCTGTGAAGCCCCTTCAAATCAGGTGGTCCCATGTCAGGATTTTTTGGTTGGTGACTAGCCATAGGAAAGTAGATATATTTGACCAAATATCCAGTTGCAATACCTTGTCCCATAGTGGTTTGCGTTTCTCCTCCCCATTCCCACCACTGCAAGGTAGGAATATTTCACTTGAAAAATTCCATCACCCTAAGCTCCCCATCTAACAATGTCCTCCCATATTCTTGTTTCTATTTGTTTCTCCCTCAACATCTCCTACATCTACCTTTTCATGGCTTCGTTCCATAATTTTGGCCATTCCTCCAAGGGTTTTCAGGACTGGGTATGTGGGTTCATCATACCCTGGTGAGGTTGTTAACATTGGTAAAATTTGGTCCATCCTACCCATATCATTTCTTGTCTCATAGTTTGAAAATTCTCATAGTGATCGAGGGTGGGATGCCGATCCTAGGAATCATCCCCAAAAAGGGTGGAGTGGTCATTATTGATCTCCTAGAAACATTGTTGTTGGAAAAATGTGTTGACGGGCGAAATTGACAAGCTGCCAACTTGGAAGAACAGGTCTGGTCCGGGGTTGTCCAAGTAACTCAAGCTGTTTGGTGTAACCTGTTCTGACGGGTTTAATGGCTCTATTAGCCAATCTAAGATCATAGAATAAAGAAAAGGAATAAATAACTAATGTTAAATAATAACATATACATAAAATCGAATATAATTATATGTGTAAGTGTATTTGAGAAAAAAAGGAAAACACAAAAATATCGCTTATGAACATAATTTACAAGTTGCAAGTTTTACTGGAAACTTACGAAATCAATGTAAAAATAATTGTTTTACAGAAGAATATAAAGAAAGCACATTTGAATATTTTCTATTTTCTAATTAAAAATCTAACAAAACTTGAATTAACTAAGTTATGAACACAGATGTACAGATAGTCAAAGATGATCTAAAATTTCTGGTTTCACTAATACATAAAATGACAAAAATTAGAAACAAAGCAGCTAACCTAATATTAGTTCATTAAATGTGTCCATGCCTTTGTATGAGTCAAGAGAATCCAGCTGCCATGCCTACGAGATAAATATGCAATAGACTTCTATTGAAACTGTTCTGAATAAATTCACAGAATGTATTGGCAACTGAGATTTAGGAACGAAAAGGGAACAGATATAAATTCCGTGATCTTATGATCGCAAATGATTACATTCAGAGAAATCTATGTGTAATACATTTGTCTCATGGTTCAACTAAACATCAAAGAGAAATCCTAATATTCAAATTGAAAAGATGATCACAGTCTCAATATCTGGAACAACAAATCATGAATGATATTTATAACATGAATATCCTGAAACATAACATATCATTGAGTCTAAAGCTACACATCATATTAATATATCAAGATTAAATAAAACAAAACATTAATGAAATACCATTCACAAAGGACTAAATCCAAAATGTTGTACGTTGTTTCATTAAGTCTTGAAAGTCATTCGTCCATCTTTGGTTCCTGGCCAAGATGCCTTTCATTTACCAAATGTAGATTATTTAAAGAGTCTTTTTGAAATATCATCTTCCTATCTCTTAGGATAGGATCAGATCCCATGAGATCAAAATATTACAAATATGGAGGGCCTACAACTACTCATAATCAAATTGTATCTTAAAAAATTAATAAAAGTTCTTTCTTTTTTACAAAATAAATAGAAAAGAGATACTAATCATCTAAATCGAACATGTTCCACCTCATAAAATCAACATCAAGATATACCATGTTCTGAAAACAAAATAGGAACAAGTTAGATAATTTATTAACAACTAATTACTAAATTTTATATAAAAGTGACTTGGCTACATAATTGAGAGATTCTGTAGCCAGTCTTATATTGGCAAAAGAAATCTAAGTTTAACCGATTTGATCCAAAAAAGATAACATGAATATAATAAGAGGGAAAAAACCATTTTACCATTTAAACCAATGACTAAACATGGATCAAGATAGCTCAGAATTGATTATGGCATTCCTACTGTCTGCATTCTTTATCATAATGTTTCCTGTCTTCTTAAGACGTTTAGCTTGTCTCTATTCGTTTGCTTTGAGGTCACGATTTTATTTTATGAGTAATTCATTGTGATCTGTGAGTGTTTTAATTCAAGCTTGGAGGACAAGAATATCAATATAGTATCGTTCAATCCAATGTAGGTAGACCTCACACTGCACGGGAGAGACAATCTGTTGATGGAGCGTACAATCAAGACAGGTTGTTTCAATACCACCTATTACGTGCCCTTGACCAAGCCTAATACGAGCGAACTCAACTTTATCCTTGAGACATGGTGGAAGATTATTAAAAAAGTCGTATGGCTGAGTAGGATCCAATTTATGACAATTTGGATCTTCTTCTGCGAGGAAATTTTTAATTTCGAGATCTGAGACCTCATTGAACTCAATCAGGTCGATCAAGCTCAAATGAGGTTTAGATCGATTCCTTAGACTTCTCGAAATGAGCTGACCAACTCTTTTATTTCAAAACCCTAATGCTGTGTGATTCTATTTTGACTATTTGCGAGACTTGTTGACATAGGGTTTCCTATTGGCGTTATGGCCACTATCCAAATCAGGCACAGGAGTTTCACTCCACTCACAACCTACATCCTGTTGCTTATGAGGGAACTGATTGGGCATTACTTTGTCTAGGGGTTTTGTGGCTGGCTTATTATTCAGACTGTCAAAGTGTTCTTTTACCAGTGATTCACCTGAATTAGGGTCGTCTACAGAAACAGTAGGAACGAAACCATTCCTCACTAAAAATCCATCCCAACAGTTGCCTATGGTTTTCAAATGGTGTGTTAACAAAATTTTGATCAAGCCGTAGTGAAAAAGGCTCGAGTCAAGGATTTTTTTTTTATACCTTTCAGACATCTTGTACAGGCTTATAAGCAAATAGAAAGGAACATTCAAATGAAAACCTATGAAGTGCATAAGCAACCGTATATGATAGAGAAAAACTAGACCGTAACGACCCTCACGGGTCACAAACTGTTTAAGGACTGACATGAGACCATGCCATCTAACTTTAAGCAGAGAAATAGGGATACCTTTTTCACATCACTTGATTTTCCTGAAGGTCATGAAGAGGCTCCAGGGAACTTTTTTGATTTTTGAGTTCTTGAACCACTTATAACCGATGGATGGGAGCCCTATGGCTTCACTGACAAACTCTTTAGTTACTTCCAACTGGATATCTCCAAATTTCGCCCTATACCCATCAAATGTTTGTGTGAATTCCTTAGCCACACGAAGGTTATACCCTTCAAACCTTTTGATGAAAGTATCCCAACCCTGGCCTTTCAAATTCTCGACTGCATCATCATGAGACAACAACGCTTGAGAGCCATTCGGCTCTAGTCGGACAATAGGAGCCATAAAAAACATGATTGGACTGTAACAGGGGTGACTCAAGATAGCTCTGGGTTTAGATGGCAGGAGTATGAGAAACAAATCTGAGCGAATAAAATGTAAAGAACCAAGCAAAACCCTTGCACAATCATAGTATAAACATCAAGGTTTTGGTTTTGAAGTTTGAGCACTTCTGGTAATGAAAACCTCGCGTACATGGAATGAAAAAACCCTCAACTCATAATGAAAAACTTATCAATTCACTCTGCCAACAAAAGATTGAGTACATGATATGATACTTGTGCATTAATTCCCATGTCTAGCAATGACTATAGTTGATTTGCAAAGGGTTCAAATAAACATGTTTATAATTCAAATGCGAATCAACATAAGTATTATATCAACATTCAACACACTCAAAGGAAAATCATTCAAGTATTAAATATAGAGTAGATACAAGCACAATGACCCTTTAAAAGAATGCCTTGAATAGGAATATAATACAAAACTAAGTTTTCATGTTTGATTCATGCTTTCAGTCATGAATCAAGCATGAAAATGCAAAAAATTAAAGAGTTACAGAACATATTTTATAATCCAGTAATTATCCCAAAATGATAATATGAGGTGAAGGCGGCTACATAAAGTGTCGTTTATCGTTCAAATAGCAAAAACATGTAGGGCTTCCAACAAAATCCTTGTTTTCTCCATGCGTTTTTCCATATTAGGGAACCCAGGATGTCCCCCTACACTCAGATCAACTCCTCCTGGGGATTCTGAGGGGAATCTTACTTTTCCAAAGATTTTCCCATAGGGAATTTGATTTTTGACCCATCTCCACCATAGTTTTTCTACCAATGCTTGATCGATCACTTGTGGATCTCTAATACCCAGCTCGCCTTGATACTTAGGTTTGCATATATTCTTCCATGCCACCAGAGCCCATTTTTTCTTTAGTTGCCCCTCCCTAGAGGAAGGAGAATTGTAGGTTCCTTATTTTCCTTAAAATGTTATTACGAGTGGCCATGACTGAGAAAATATACATCAAAAGGATCATTAGAATTTATTTAATCAACAGGATTATCCCCGGGAGAGAGAGGAAACAAGAGTCTAGCTAGAGAGCTTGGCTTATATTTTGGCTAGGTGTTATTCCCATGAGTAATTATGGAGGGATTTGGCTATGAGAAAACCCCCACATATTTGGAAGGGATGGATTCATGCTGGAAGCCTAGGAGGAGGGAAATGTTTCTCTAGATAGGTTGGGGTGTGTTGAAGAAAAACAATTGAGACTTGTCCAGGTTGATTAGGGTCCTGGAAACCTTGTTGAATAAATATAAAACCTTCTTAAAGGCCATGGATTCTCTTACATTTGGTTTTCCTATCAGGAATGTATTATCTATGAACTGCAGATGTGAGAGAGGCTCCTAGAGGGAGTGTAGGGATGTTGGATTACTCAGAGGGGGGGTGAATCAGTAATGAGTAATTATAATACTTTCAACCACAATTTATTCTTCGACAATATTCAATAGTTTATCATCATCATTCAATATATCATCAACAGTATAATCATAAACAACATCACATAATAATAGATACACAATACACCAAGATTTATGTGGAAACCCAAATGAGAGAAAACCACATAATTCTTTTCTTATATATCAAAATAATACATTCATTGGAAGCACCAACTTCCGATTCTCCAGCTACAACTCGAAGGAGGTTGAAACCCCCTGTTCTCATGATCCAAACTGGAGGAAGCTGCAACTCCTTGAATTCTGTAGCTCCAACTAGGAGGATAGAACCCCCTGTGTTCTCCAGCTCCAACCAGAAGGTGGATACAACCACCTATCCTTTCCCCATCCAACCGACCTGTAATATAAATGTAGACCAACTGTCGCTATCACAAACTCTACCACCGTCACTATCACTCTGTCTCTGTCACTGTCACTATATTTCTTTCATTGTCACTCTATCTCTTTCATTGCCTCATCAATGTGTATCTACTCATCAACCAACTAACCCTTGTGCAATACCATGTATCAACTATATACCAACATACATACTATCTCATGCATCAATCATGAACCAAATATACATCAATAAAGAATAGTGAATCATGAACTAGAGCATCAACCATGTGTAACCTGTACCATATTAGGTGCATCAACCATGTACCAAACATGTATAATCAATACCTGTACCATATCATGTACCAACAACGTACCATAACAAGTGTCTCAACCATATACCATATCACTCTCAATCATGCCATGTACCATAAGATAAGCCTCAAATGTATGCTCATATCACAAAGATCTGCCTCTAACAATGACCCATAACAACCATATACCAAGTATCAAGAGTGTGTCTCAAGAATGTAACATTATTGCCTCAACCATATGCAACCATGCACTATTTATCACAAGGACCTCCAAGACATTCCATATGCATATGCCATACCATTCAAGATACAATTTGTCCTTGCTACAACTATGGGTGTCTGCGTCCTTATTGTTGCAACTCTGAGTGCCCTCTCCCTTCTTGCTGCAACTCTAAGTGTCCCCACCCTTCTTGATGCAACTCTAGTGTCTGCGCCTTTATTGCTGCAACTCTAAGTGTCCACACCCTTATTGCTGCAAATTAGGGTTGTTGACGATAGAAATCGCAATGAGGACTTCGCCCACAAAGTATTGCTAAAGCCTATTATTTAAACTAAGCTAATGATATATAATACTAGTAGGTGGGACCCCTTGTATATTGGAGGATTAGATAAGGTTCTTATTACACATTTATGCTATTGTTCGACACTTCTTACAGGGTTCCACATGATTGATGATGAAATACTAGTTTTATTTGCGACATAATGACAAATGGATAATGGATTTTATGTGTTGTTTTCGTTACTCTAAGCTCTAAAATCCATGTTATGAATGGCTTATGTTCATGGCTTATGTTCACTGGAATTACATTTCAATTTAACTCAGGAATTAAATTACGAGTAGTGGTTGATGTATTTTTTATGTTGAACAGAGTTGAAGTAATATGATTGTGTGTTCCTTTGGATGTTGTTTTAAATATAAATGAAAAGAAACATAATTCTTTTAACAAGATGGGTGAAGTCATGTCGATTCTGAGTATGATTATTTTGTGTTAATTGAAATATTTTAAGGAAATTAAATGTGGACAGTGAACAAGTTTTAACACATAGTAATGGTTTAATTGACCACAATAATTGTTTAATTGGTGCTGGAATAGTTGTATTGAATACATAACTATTTTATGGATTACTTAATTGATTTTTCGAGCAGTATCTACTCTTTTCCCCTACCATTATTTCACTTTTCTCTAATTACAATTCCCCTCGCCTTCCCATATTCACTATCCACTCCCTGTTCCTAAAATTTAATTATAGCTAAGATAAGTTCTGTATTATGACAGTTAAGGGATCACATAGATGATTTACAATGATATATTCTCTTGGTTTACGATACAGTTGATTGTTTGATGTCTTTGAGCAGTAATCATGATCTCCCCCCCCCCCCTCATTTTAACATTTTTCACTCACTACAGCCCCTCACATATCCCAGAACCCTTGTTCACCACCTGCTCATTGAAAACTGCTAAAAAAATTGTATGGATTGGATTGCATGAGTTTGATATGTTGCTGAGCCAAATTTTATTTCATATTTAAAAGATTTTTCATGTATGGTTGTTAAAGAAACTATTTGC
The DNA here is from genome assembly GCA_009831015.1 of Picea engelmannii. Lineage (NCBI taxonomy): Eukaryota > Viridiplantae > Streptophyta > Pinopsida > Pinales > Pinaceae > Picea > Picea engelmannii. The sequence goes on from ML795877.1 coordinate 246,845, forward strand.
TAATCAATTATGCATACATGAATGAGATTTTTCAACAGAGGTAGCCATGGCAGGGGTAACCGAGGAAGAGGTAATTGGAATAGGGGCCCTAGAAGTCCAAGATTCTCTATACACTTTGATGCAGACTTGCAAGAGTTAGGCCAGCTATTTCAAGCTGGGTTTTTTAACTGGATTGGGCAAGGAGTGGTCCAAACTAGGCCTGAAAGGCCTCCCTTCCAAGCCCCATAGGTCCCTGGTATCCCTGTGCCTCCTCATGTCTCACTGCAACCTGAAGTTCCCAAAAATGACAGATGGTAAGAGATTGTCCACCCGCTAGTCTCCGAACTGTTAAGGTCCTAACCCGCACATAGGTAGATCAATGTATTCGGATGTAATAAAGGTCAATATTAATAAGACCTTTCAATAAAATAGAATAAGGCGGATGTAAGAAGACCTAATAGA
>ML795878.1:0-10931 GCA_009831015.1 Picea engelmannii
ATACACTGGCCCGGTTCCCATTTCCGTGGCGGCTTTGTTTGGGAGGTGCCCGCTTCCGTGTCCATTGCCGCTCCAGGGTTCTGCTCTCTGGCTAGCAGCTGTTCACGCAGCTGTGGAGGCGGTTCAAAGGTGGGTCTCGCTATTTTGGCTCCGATTTTGTCATTAGCCGCTGCATTGCGGTACGAGGGGGGTTTCCCCCCCCCCTCTGCGCCCATATCTCTGTGTCAGTGGAGGCGTACTGGTCGATCGCTGCTCGGCTTGTTGTCGCGAGGGAGGCTTGAGCTCGGTGGCCGTCAGATTGCTTGCGAAGAGACTAGGGTTCCGCTAGGGTTCGGCCCCCAGTTCCCTTAATGGTTATCATTTAAACTTAAAATGAATACAAAATTAAATAAAGTTTAAAAACCTAAATTCATAAAAAAAAATATATATATATATAATTTTATAAATTTTAATGGTTATCATCTAAATCTAAAATAAATATAAAATTACACAAATTTAAAAAAACTTAAATTCATAAAAAGATATAATTTTATTAATTTTTATAATTTTTAAAAACTTATTTGATATAATTATTTCACTATAATAAAATAAAATGTCTAAACTTTAATATAATCCATATCCAAAAATCTCACTACAACAAAAATGTCCACAAACCAACACTTTTCAAATTAAAGATTTCCCAATTTAAATAGTTTTTGTGTGAAAAGAAAACCTCTAATGAAGTACTACCATGTAATATTCCTTGAAACCAAGTAAAGTAAACCCGCTTTTCTTAATAAGGATTATTTTTCTTGATAAGGATTATATTTGATGTAAGGGTTATATAATAAAATGGTATATATGTAATGTAATGTTAATTAGGATTATATGTAATGTAATGTAATGTAATGTAATGCTAGGGTGAGTTATCATGATCTCTTCGTAAACTCGTTTTTTTAATGTAAGGATTATATAATATAATGTTATATATGTAATGTAATATTAACGAGGGTTATATGTAATATAATGTAATGCAAAGGTGAGTTATCATGATCTCTTAATTTTCATTGAAGAATATTTTTGACTATGTAGTATTTAAAAGAATTGATTTTTCATAATATTAATATAATTATATTAACATATATATAATTTTAATTGGTGAAATTTTGTTAGTATAATTAAATTTTGAAGGTTTATATAAAAGATTATTTAAAAGAATTGATTTTTCATAATATTAATATAATTATATTAATATATATAAAATTTTAATTGGTGAAATTTTGTTAATATAATTAAATTTTGAAGGTTTATATAAAAGATTAGTGTAGCCCAGATTTAATACAATCCCCACAAACTAATCTAACAAACACGTTAATACAAAAAAAAATCATAATTTAAATATATATATATATATATATAGTGGAGGGCATAAACAACATATAAGATGAAGTGCATAGTAAATGTGCCTATCAAAACAAAAGTGTACTGTCAACCACTGTACACTTTAAGTAGATATGATTTGAACTTTAAATAGTGTGGCATGTGGCAGACATGATATGTTACATTAGATTCCCACATACTTTTTTTTTTTCAATGGAAATTAACTCGCTCGGAATCCACCCTGATTCTTCCCTACATAGTGGATGATATGGGAGTAGAAAACATCAGCCCAAGGGACTCGTAACTAGGCTTGAACTCGTGACCTCTCTCCAAATTGGAAGAATGTGTGCACGTCTTCCCATGCAAGCTATCCCTAGTGAGTGACTACCACATACCTATCACTAAACCAAATCCCATTCAACTTATTATCCAAACAAATATTAACAAAAAATTTAGCAAATGCCAAAGAAATTTTAGCAAATGCCAAATACGTATGGAAAAAGTGTAAAGTCTTAAGAATTTGTAAATACAACATTATTATATTTGATATTGAAATAGGATACAAATAGATTATCTTGTATTAATTTTAGGTTAGTTATTTTTTAATTTAGCCTTTATGTTTTTTTGGGTTGAGGATGATAATTTTTTTTAATTTGGAAAAATATTTGATTGTGTATTTTTATAAATGTTAAAATTATAAAAAAAATATAATATATTTTTGTTTAAATTATAATGATAATAGTTCAATTAAAAGTAACATTTTAGTTAGATATTAAATTGATGTATAAGATTTTTTTGTTTATAAGATAAGAGATCGCATGGGAATCCCCTGAGTACTTCCCCACATTTCCTGGATGGTAAACGAGGTAAACCGTGAACTTGATTACGGGCTTAACCCGGTGGGTACATTGAGTGAGGCTTCACAAACTCAACAATCGCTAACGGGGGATTCGATCCCGAAACCTTAACCGAAATGACCACAACACTCAACCACTCGAACTATATATATATCACTTTCATTTAAATTGTTCTTGGAGACTAACTTAGCCTATGTGGCATCTAGAAGAAATGCACTAATTTTGCACTAATTTTCCATGATAATGGTGACCTTCGTTATTAAGGTATGTGTAAATTTTTCATAAATGGCGTCTATTTTGAATTTTTTCAACTTTATTAAATTTGTTAATTTAATAATCTTAACATTCTTAATCATTACTACCATGTTAGTCCCACCTTTCGTTCCATATCACTTTCATTTAAATTGTTCTTGGAGACTAACTTAGCCTATATGGCATCCAAAAGAAATGCACTAATTTTCCATGATAATGGTGACCTTCATTATTAAGGTATGTGTAATTTTTTCGTAAATGATGTATATTTTGATTTTTTTTTAACTTTATTAAATTTGTTAATTTAATAATATTAACCATCACTACCATGTTAGTCCCACCTCTCTTTCCACTAATTACATCCACATTTACACCCTATACACGTGATTCAATTCCAAATCCCAATCCTAAAGATCATTGAGAATAAGATCTTGATCAATAATGTCTCTAGATTAATGATGACCACCTACTTCAATCATAACTCCACAATGGAGATAGCGCAAGAAACTTCTTGCCTCATACTACATGTTGATCCCTGATTCACTTGGGGTATATAAGCTCAAAGGTTACCACTTCACCATGATGTCATCAACTCCAAGTTCTAACACATGACCTTAGCACATGTTACTAAGCCACATCAATTATCAAAAATTACGAAGTATTGACCCTTGGACTCGAGTTGGATTCAACTAGGTTTTATAAATATTTCAAGTCTAGATGTTGTACAAATATTTTTGTAGATCCAACACAAATTTTAAATAGAACATATAATATTTTGGGTTTGGGTAAGATGTGTAGAATTAAAAGTTTATGCCACATAGTACAAAAATATTTAGGTTTGTCCAAATGCCCAGGATCCTACCACCTTGAGCTATAAGACACAACCATGTCAATGATGATGACATCATCAATGACCACAAGGATTGGTATTGGAGAATAGGATATTTCCATGTATGTATGATGATGTTATCAAAGCATTACCATTAATACACATGTGAGGCTATGAGAGTGTCATGTGGCACTAGCACACTAAGTACTTGAACGCTTTCCTTTTAAAACCAAGTAAGTACTAAGAGAAGAACATTAAGTATTATTAATTGTGCATGATAATCCTCCCAAACCCATAAACCCAGATGGATCCTAGATTTGATGTTCCTTTAAGTTGTATAAGTTCCAGCATGAATTTGATGCTTTTTATGTCCAATATTTAATAATATTCCAAGTCCATAAGGCATATGGAGGATCTCAAATTTTGTGTTTGTTACACTGCTTTGGACTATAAATGGACTTGACCTCTAAATTACTACTATTTTATAGCCCTTTCAATTCCACCACCACGAAAATTCAACTCCATGGGTTGTATAATGCAATGACCCCCTCGTGAACTTGAGGAGGAACTTAACGGCATTTAATAAATTGAGGGAATGTGTTGTTCTTATCCTTTATGAAAAGAGATATAGACTTCATATCAATTAAGCCATATTTGATAATCCATCACCTCCATGAGTGCAAGAAGATTATGGATTCTTTGTTTTACTTTACTTGCACAAGACTCTCCTCAGACCTCACATATTTTTTTAAGTTTATTCTATAATCCTTTCAGTTTTGGAACTTGGGCTAATTCATAACTCTGTAATTGTGTCCTACCCTTATCTAATGTTGTCACATTACCATGTGAAAATTTAAATAAACACAAACTCCTTATATCTTTATGTAACGTATTCATCCCCATTTCCCTTCGACACTCCCCTTTAACCCATTAAGAGGGTAAGTTTCGTTATCTAGGATTTGATTAAAAACTTTTTTGTTTTCTTTGAATACTTTTAGTTGACTATAAGAATTTCACTTGTGGACCTGTGAAGGAAATTCACATACACAAGGAGATTTTGAGTGACTTGAAGGGAAATGATGCTTATAGGATTTGGGTGCATCACTTTCAACATCTTCCTTCCAACCATGAAAAAAGAAGAAGAAGAAGAAACAGTAAAGTTGATGTTATTAGGGTTTGACATATTTCCTTTTTTCTATTCCAGTAGCCTTCCTTTCTTGTACTATAGATTCACTCTCTAAAATAGCCATATTAAAACTTGTCTATCTTCTCTTGATTGCAACATTCCTAAAGTTCAAAGTGTCATCTGAGTGTTTGGAAATACTTGCACAAACAGTGTTTTGCGAGGTCAACCAAAGATCAGAGAAGAGCACTTTCTGGTTCCACATATGGCCACAAGTGTTCAGTTTTTCACATCCCTCTTTGAGTAATTTCCCACCATTTCCAATTGCATATCTAGTACAAGATGGTTGGATATCAAGGGCTTTGACATTGCCTTGGTCTAGTTGTTGTTGGGGACTGCATATTCCCATGAGAAAAGAATCTATGTCAATGAATTCATCAAATGTCTTGAAGCAAGATGTCCCACTAAGTCTCCTCAAAAGTGCTTGAATCCACCATTCATAGAGACAACCAGACGTGGGGAGGTGGAGCCATGAGCGTATCAATATGGACATGGATATATATGTATATAGTTAAATCTTGAGTCTAGAATTAGTGACAAGCAAATCCAATCCAATTTGAACTGATCCAAAAGGGAATCAAATCAAATAGGAAAGGTAGGAAAATATCTAAGCAAACCAATCATAAATGGTTGTGAAAGCAGGAATTTGTGGAGTACTAGCAGTAGAATAGTTTTCAAAACCCAACAATATAGGACAACAAGTTTTTAGAAAAGCTTGAGACGGTTATTGATTTGAAAATACAAAACGAGTTTTGAAAACAACTTGATCTAAAAATGTCATCAAACTCTGATACTAATTTAGCCCAAGAATCCTTAGATGTCAATACACAAACACATCCGACCAGATTCAGGAATTTAAAGGACCAATTTGACCTATTTGCAACATGTCATGTGAATGTCTTATCCATAAACTCAAAATGCCTATAAATTAACTCATATTACCAAAACAAACTTGCTTTGAGTTCCTGGAAAAAATCTCGCGAGACTTATCTTTACAAGCTTTCACAAAGATATAAATAACACATAAACGAAAATCCACTTGAATGAAATAATTAAGAACAGAGAATTTTTGTGCATCAAGATTCCGCTTCAAACTTGTACAAACGAGCTTTGTTCATATTCAAAACTCTATACAAAAGTATTTGCCAATATTACAAAAATTATCTTTATAATTACATAAACGAAAAATAACCCCCTTGCATAAATGTGGGTTCTTTTCTATGTCGTAAGCCACTAATTTCTAACTCATACAAACGAGCTCTTTCCTATACATGAAATAAAGCTGTACAAAGAAAATGGCATGACTCTTTGGCATGAGAACTTGTATCTTCATGAGCTTGTGATCCTCTCCCTAACTTATACAAATGAGCTCTTTTATACACATAAGGCTCTATACAAAAGGAATAGCACAACGCTTTTTGACACAAAAACTTGTTATGAACTTGTTGTAGTGTAGTGGTGAAGGTGCTCCTTTATATTGGAGAGGCTAGGGATCGAATCCCAACCAAACTCCTTTCATTATGGTCTTTTCGTTATAATATTTTTATATGGTTTTGACCATATATTAAATATGGTATACATTTATGAAACCCAAATAAAAAGGAGCGCATGGCATAGTTTGTTTAAACCATATTAATTACATAACAAACCATTTATTAAAAATGGTTATTTTAACCCAAACTTGTGGAAATGCGTGCACATGTTTGTTGGGCCCTCACGCGTATCTAGGGCATGGTCTTTATGCATTCATAGAACAATGGGTCGAGGGATAAGCCCTCAGCCCTTTTTCTGCCCACTTTAACCATATAACAAACTTATATGAATTATTTTCCATATAGGGGATAGGTCTCTTGTGATGGTGCGTAGGTAAGTTTGTTGAATTATTATGCTAGATTTCAAGTTCTATTCCCTTTGGCTCCAACAATATTTTAACAAACTTCACCCATTATTGGTCAATGGGAGGTTTCCACGTGGTGGCCTCTCATTGATTAAACATTGTCATGTGTCAAACAATAACTGATGTCACTTGTAAACATGTTATTCATCTACATGTACACCACGTGTCAACATGCCATTGGACCACTTGTCATCATGAACTTTTCCAGTCATCTTCCAACTAGGTGCCATGTGTCACCCTTGTAGAGGTGCCACGTGTCACCTCCTTATTTGCATGTACTTTTGATTGAACATTGTCACATGTCAAACAATAATCGATGTCACGTGTCAACATGCCATTGGACCACTTGTCATCACGACCTTTCCTAGTCAACTTCCAACTAGGTGCCATGTGTCACCCTTGCAATGGTGCCACATGTCACCTCCTTATTTGCATGTACTTTAACTATAATTTAACCAGCCATATCTTTTTCATACGAGCTCCGTTTGAGGCATTGATTTTACCGTTGGAAAGTTGGCAATGAGCTTTGCACATTGATGTTGTTTTCTCGATCATTTGAGACGTTCAAATTTTGAGCCTTTGTGGATCCTCCTGGACCTCTGTGAGCGTTCCTTAGGTCCTCATGGATCACACCTCCCCATCGAAGGAATTTTGGTTCTCCAAAAGTATGGATTATTCATAAATGAAGTGAGAATGCTTTTTTCCTCACTTGTCCAGTATCATTCATCCTTCCCACTCGGATAACAAGCACTTGACTCATCACAACCATAATAAAGAATGAAACAATATTGTTGATCAATTTAACCATTCCCTTAAATTCACAAACTCCGCCATTCATTGTTGCAGTAGCTAACCATACTCCACTGACTAGTAATAAAATGAACAACAAAATTGAATATACAGATGTGAAATAGAATGAACCATCGACATATTTTCCCTTTTTAACAGGAACAACATCACCAAAGGAAATGTTATTCTTTCAACCGTAGGCTCTAAACTTGGATCCTAGATACTAGCATTAACTAGCATGTGCCCTGTAGTGACAATCATCGAATTTGTCTTTATCTTATGAGCTCTCACAATGAACTCAATGTCATTCTTAAAGAGATGAGACATGTTATGTTCCCTGTAGAAAATGGCCTTCCCGTCATACAAGTATGGACTTCCCAAAAGCATCCTGCAGCTTTCAAGTAGAACCACGTCTAACTCTACCTCATCAATGAAACTAGATGTGATCGCAAATCCCAACTTGCATTGCTTAGTTACATGTACCTGAGCATTATCACAAATCCATCCCAAAGGATACGATCTCGAATGAAGCCTAGCTTCCAATCCCAACTTCTCAACAACTTTCTCTAAAATAAGATTCACTTGTGATCCACTATCAACAAGTGTATCAATCTTTGTGTGTTTTGAGACAACTCATAAATGAAACCGTTCTTTTATTTTCCTTCCATCATGGATTACATTAGAATTTTTAGAAGAAACCTATGAACCAACAGTAGAAGATGTACATTTGATGCCAATAGTTGTAATCATAGTTTCATTCTCAGAATCTGATCCAAGTTTCTACACTGTAGTTATGGTCTTCTTTTTACCCTTCCTAGGTTGAGCCCACTTCGGCTTCAGTTCTAGATGCAACTTCCAACAATGATTCTCATCATGTCCTTTCTTCTTGAAGTGAGAACATGCAGGCTTCTTCATTGTAGTTGTCTTCTTTATCTTCCCATTTTCCTTCAACTGCTTCTCGAATTCATGTGGCTCTCTTGAATCATCCTCAACAACATATTTTCCTTTGTTGGCTTCAAGTTGAATAACTTGTAATGACACTTCATCAATATTATTAGGATTGAACATTAATATAGTATGATGAAGATATGAGTGCATATCACTAATATACTTTAGAAGAGTTTTAGGAGTATGTAATGGAATTCCCAAAGACAAAACCTTCCTCTTAAATTCCTATGTATAAGCTTGAACATTTTTCCCTTTTTCTTGCCTTAGATGTTGCCAAGCAATCATTGATGTTTTCATATAAGCTAATGGATAAAATTGTTTTCTTAACGCAACAATGAATTCGATCCAAGAAGAAATGATTTTACCATGTTGAATAAGATCAGTTTGTGCCTTACTCTCCCACCATATTAACATTGAGTCATCCATAATCTCTCGACCCTGCAATATACCTCAATCTATTTGATCCAATTATCCAACTTCCTTGCATTCAACTCTCCATCATAAGTAGGCAAATCAAACTTTACATCCAGCTTTAACAAAGGCAAATCATGAGAATGAGAAGACTTTTTAGAACACTTTTTCCTCTTAAATTATGATGATGATGATGACAATGATGATGGTGAAGAAGGCTTTGAAGGTACACCACCTTCACCTTCTCCTTCTGCTTTTACCGAAGATTCTCCTTCTCCAGTCTTTTGAACTTTTCGTTGCAAATCTTCTATTATTGTCTTCATCAATTGGAGTGTAGCCATAATTTCCTTCGCGCTCATGTGAAGATCTTCTCCTTCCTTTCCTTTGAAAGCCATTTTACGTTTGTGAAATATCCTTTCAATTTTTTGCTTATAAGTTGCAATCTCTCCTTTACCAAGATCGAATCTTTGAAAATAATGAGGTGCCACGTGTCACCTCCTTATTTGCATGTACTTTGACTTTACTTTGACCAGCCATATCTTTTGCATACGAGCTCCGTTTGAGGCATTGTTTTCACCATTGGAAAGTTTGCGATGAGCTTTGCACATTGATGTTATTTTATTGGTCATTTGAGACGGTCAAATTTTGAGCCTTTGTGGATCCTCCTGGACCTCTGTGAGTGTTCCTTAGATCCTTGTGGATCACACCTCCCCATTGAAGGAATTTTGGTTCTCCAAAAGTATGGATTATTCAGAAATGAAGTGAGAATGCTTTTTTCCTCACTTGTCCAGTATCATTCATCCTTCCCGCTTGGATAACGAGCACCTGACTCATCACAAGCATAATGAAGAATGAAACAATATTGTTGATCAAGTTAACCATTCCCTTAAATTCACAAACTCTGCCATTCATTGTTGCAGCAGTTAACCATACTCCGCTAACTAGTAATAAACTGAACATGGGTGGAATCACGAAGGTGGGTTACACTTTCGTGACAATCTGGTCTCCAAAATTTCGAAAAACATATTTTCGGCCGAACTAAAAATATTTTTCGGCCGAAAGATATTATTTTCAGCCGAACTATTTTTCGACCGAAAAAGTAAACGTCAAATCGAACGGAGCAATAACCGTGCCCTCGATTTGCGTGTAGAATTTGGTCGGTCGGATATTTTCTTTCCGGCAATAAGTTTTCGGCCGAAAGATAGTTCGGCCAAAACATTGTTCGGTAGAACAATAGTTCGGCCAAACTATATTTCGGCCGAACTATCTTTCGGCCCAACTATCTTTCGGCCGAAAGATTGTTTATATATTAGCCACACATCGAATTTGTAATGTTTGGAAAAAAAAATTGTTGCATACGCTCTGTGTCGCGAGCGCATCGGTTGTGGTTGTAGTGATTGTGGGCGTCGAGGTCGCAGGGGTCGTGGGCGCCGAAGTTGCAGGGGTCGTGGAGAAATTGCGAGCACAGGGGTATGTTTTCAATTGCCTATGGTTTTATTCGGAATGGGTTGTAAATATATAATTAGTCTTTTAAAGATTATGGTTTTCCCGTAGTTACGCTTCCAAGTTACCTCTGAACTGAACTTCAAGAGCTCCGAAGCTATTTTGTTTACTTAGGGCTACGGTATTCACCATAGATGGATTTTCATGGTATTTATGTATTGGTATATGTAAGTTCTTTTAAGTTGAACAAATTATTATGGGTTTCGTTTTTCCTTCTGGAATGTTAACACAGATTTACCTGGTCTCGTAATTGCATGGTTATAACTAAAACTATCCAAGAATTATCAATATCATACCTCTTTGCTAGGTTGAATGCTTGGAGACTGTCATCATTGTCCATTCTTGTATCTCTACAGAATATAATTGATGTATTTCTCATGGATTTGATTTCAATAAACCACATTGACAACCGGTTTTGACACTTGCACCATTATTTAAGGTTCTGGAATTATGCATCACCCTGACAACATTTGGGTATCTCAAAAACGTTGTTTTAGATTATCTGAAAATTGGTTCCATGACTAGTTAAAGGTTTCCTTGCTATCACAGTTTCGATGATCTTGTCTTGCATATCAGAGGCATAAACTTTTGATTATATAACCACCAGGACAGACCATTTGTATGCTACTTTATTTTAGTATATCCATCACATAGTTTGTCAAATGAGGTGCCTATGCAACGTTTTGACTGTAGACTGATCTATACATAATTTAAACCTTAATTCCAGATCTCCATATATAATGTTGTCGATTTTAATACCATCTGATCATGTTGGGTCATTAATCTTTTCCTTGTTGAGTGATATCACAAACCTTTACCTATAATTGAAAATCTGCATTAATATTTCATGGGTTCGAGCACTACTTTCCTCACGCTTTGCAAAGTTTCATTTGGTGATAATGT
>ML795878.1:34992-46430 GCA_009831015.1 Picea engelmannii
AGAATTCAGATCTACGAAGTTTGAGAGTGGATTTGGGAATTTGGACATCTGGGTTTTCCTTGCAGTTGCCCGATCTATCATTTGGCATATTTCTCGGGATGATTGGACACTTTTGGTAGCAGGGCAGAATTATTCAGGGCTTCGGCATTCTAGTAGGACGTGGCACTTTCCAGCTTGGAGGTTGAGCATTAGTACGGCTCAGATCTGCTTGATTTAGTCTTAATTGTATATCCAGCCTTTGGAGGCTCATTTTGTATTGTCGGGAGCATTTTGTAGCAGCTCATATCTATTGCTTGTACGATCATCTGAGGTTTATGCCAGATCGTCCATCTATTGTATTGATCTTACATTGCTCATAATAAAAAGGTCAGATCTTTGCTTGTGCTTCTACATCTTGAATATATTGTGATCTCCTTGTGTTGATGAATCTTGTATGCACTTAAAAACTCAATAAATTAGTAGTAGTTAATGATTCCAAGAAAGAATTTGGCTTGGGATCATTACAATCACAAGTAGAATCATCAAATGTTTGATAGTTAGTTTGGAAAGAATGTTCTTTTTTGTATACTAATTAATATATGAGTAGCTAAATTTACCAAAAAAAACAATAGCATTATGCTTAAAATATCATCACAAGTAGAATCATCAAATGTTTGATAGTTAGTTTGGAAAGAATGTTCTTTTTTGTATACTAATTATATATGAGTAGCTAAATTTACAAACAAAAAAAAAAAACACTAGCATTATGCTTAAAATATAATTTATGCAATTGAGTTCATCGTATGTATTTGGAATTTGGAATTTGCTATGAAGGTTACAAGTACGGTCTTCCTGAGGACATGAAGAACATGAGGAAGCTTCAGAGTTTCGAAATGTGGGAGTACGACGGGTCAAGTCTGCCGGATTACACTTGCAAGTTCCAACATCTTCAAAACATATCATTGGTTCACTGTTTTTATCTACGGGAGCTCTCTCCGTTGGAACGACTGCCAAACCTAAAGTGTCTAAACTTGGCAAATTGCATACGTTTGAAAGAACTAGGAATAGGGAATTCTGGCAGGGCTGACGGATTTTTAATGTTAGAGAAATTGGTTCTTTACAACTTATGGGATTTAGAAAGCATTGCGGGAGCATCAAATAATGGTGTGTGGAATGAAAGTACGCTACCCAGATTGCGTATTTTGAAGATAGGGAGCTGTCGAAGTTTGCAAAGACTTCCAATGGGAATGGACAAGTTACTCAGTTTGAGTACATTCTTTGTTACACCTTGGAATTGGCAACGCAGAATTTGGGAAGATGATGGCATGAAAATACACCTTGAAAAAATATTTAGAGAACGGTAAGTGTAATTTTTATCACGTAACTTAATTTGATAATTTTATGAAAGTCAAATAAATGTGTATATGTTTTTGCTTATATATTTTTGGTAATTGTTGTTACGCAGGGATGAAAGGAGTTCTTCAAGTGTATTCGATAAATTGTATTAATGGAGAAGTTGTAGGTACAGGAGAAGTTCTTCAATTGTATTAATGGAGAAGTTCTAGTCCATTGATACACGTGAAGAATGTTTGAGGCTTATTTTATTTTAATTTTTTTATAACAAACTCTTTGTATTTTGTATATTATTTGTCATTGTAATTTATGAGAATTACAAGTATATTTGATGAATATTATTTGATTTTAATTGATTAGTATATTTTTTATTATTCATATTAAGTTAATTGTTCAATGAAGGATGTTTAGTTTAAAATAAAGATGATAAATTTTATATTTTTAATTGATTTTTTTTTTATTATGATTTTTTTTTTATTATTAAAATGATGTTTTTATAAAGGAAAGGAAAATTGCAAATATTTAAGTTAAACATTTTCTAATTTATCTTTAAAGTTATTTTAAGATCTTTTTCAATGTTAAAGTTCTAAATCATACTCGAGGTTGTTTAAATTGCTATTCAAAACTTCTAAAACATCATTAATGTAAATATGGTTGTTTAAAAGATAAGTTCAAAAGATTATAAACTTCTCAATTTCCATGGTTTGATTGAGTATTTTTAGTTATATTCTTTTTACATAGTACATGTAAAGACAATGTAGCTTTGCATGATTATCATTTTAGACTTCAACTAGATCACATAATACACATGCATATGATTTATGGTTTATGGAATTCCATTTTCATATTTAATATTCTAAATGATTTGAAAATATTTTGAACTAAACAATTAACTTCAATTTTAATAGAGAAATTTTATCTTCAAAATTTTGGTGTTAATTGGTGTAGTGATCTAATTATTATATGAGAGGAAGAGGGTGTGTACTATCTTGAACCAATTACGATATATTTTTTGAATGGATGTTTCATTTACATATCATAAAGGTTTTATAACTATAAACTTAGATGCTATCTTTTTTGTGACTTTGATTCTTTATTTTGATTATGTGTATTGATCTTGGCCCATATTATTCAAATTATTTCATGATATCAGAGCCATAGAGTATTCATCAAAACCATTGATGTTTGATTTAAAGTCTACTCAACATTTTACTTTATATCTGTAATTTTCTTCATCAAATTTACAATCACTAGTACATATAGCAATTATTATGACCAAAGAAATTTAATAGTTAGTGAAAAATATTTTTTAAATTAACATATAACCGAGTTTTCAGTTTAAAGTGACTATATTAATAATAATGAATGTATATGACTAATAAATTAGTTATAATTCTAATTTGGTAATTGTAAGGCCCTCGACTAGAAGGGTGTGGGCACCCTCTCCCAAGTCCTCAAGAAGATGGAATTTGGGGTCGCTCCAAAGCTCAAGAGTCACACTAGTTGGGAAAGTGGGCACGTGAACATGCCAAGGGGATTTCCCAAGCATGAGGTGAAACATGGGGTGAAATCAACCAAGAGAATGGGTGTGTCAGGTCAAAAGACGAGTCGACTCAACAAGGCACGCATAAGGCAAGGGCACACCAAATAGGGTGGGGTGAGTCGACACGAGGAGCACGCCCAAGGTTGAGGCACAAAATTCCCAAGAGACACAAAGGTTGAATGAGTTCATGGGTTTGTTTGGGCACGCCGGTCTGTGAAGGGGCTCGTTGGTTTGTTGGGGTGTGCTACTCCACAAAGGGGTGCAACACACCCCAAATGAAGTGACGGTTCACGAAGGTGACGTTTCGAGTCCATATAAGAACAAAAGGGAGCACAACCAAGGAAGACATGAACGAAGGGGCATAGAGGAGAATAAGTCAAGCGACCAAGGAAGAGTTCTGATGCAAGGCAGAAATGAGGCAAAGTTGCGAAGACATGGAAAAAAAGTAGCCAAGAGTGGGATGCACAATGGGAGTTTGGGGAAGTCTTGTCATAGGTTTGTGTGATGCATGCCATGAGGGAAAACCAAAGTCTCTATTAGCATGGAGAATTTTTTTGATAGAGAAGAGACGATGAATCTGTGGTCGACCCATGTCTGGGGCACACCATAGAGGTTGCGAAAGTTGTTGTGACAAAAAATCCTTGGTGGGAAAAATTTGTGTATCAGTGTCTTGGTGAGGTGAAGTGAGTTGTGCAACTATGCCCAAGTTGTAAACCGAGCCAATGGTACTCATATTGTAGTTGTTTCACAATAATAAGACTTAGTCGAGTGTTAGGCATGTCTTGTGCCACATGCAGTATATATGTGTGTCTCTTGTTTGTTTCGCAAGTGTTTTCTTGGTTTCACACGTTCATATATGTATGCTTAAATGACTAAGTGCTAACATTGGTAACAAATTGTCTAAGTATACAAGTGAGTTGTATAGAGTAGGAGTGTGACTCACCCATAACCTAAAACGAAGTATGGGTATGCTCTAGGTGAAGAGGTGTAGTTTGGGAAAAGTATCCTTGGTGTTTCCAAGTAGCCAAGTGAGAACCATTGCAGTTTTGCATGCCCTCAGGAGGTGTACTATCATAAGAAAGGTTGGGTTATTGATAGTTGGTATTAGAGCTTATTCACAGAAAGGTTGGTGAATAGTTGGTGAACTCTTCACCACTATCTCAGAAATATTTGGTATCAAATCATGTTCATTGTATACTTTGAAGAAGGTTCGGTGAATAATTGGTGAGCTCCTCACTAATACTATAATCGTGATAGTGGTTTTGAGGAACATTGCAAAGCCAGTTTGGGTTTAGGCTTGGTGATTGGTTCAGTAAGGTGGACTGAGCTATCGTAAAAAAAATATGTGTGCATACTTGCTTGTTTTGAGGAGTAGGTTGACACAATAGAAGGCGAGCAAGTGAGTAAGGTTTCTTGGCATGATTAGTGGTCATCGACAACTTCATTGTGGAGCAAATTGCGAAGAGGGTTTTGTGACAACAGTTTCTTAGAACAATTTTACAGCACTACGACAACGTAGTATGGAGTTGGATTTGTGGACTTGGTTGATTTGGTGACGAAACAAGTTGGTATTTATGGTGGGTTGGCGATGAACTTGGGATGCAACAATTTTTCAAATGAAGAGTTTTCATCATAATGGAAAAACCATGGTTTTTGTCTAGTGAACCATAGCAAGTGCAACCCCTATATACACTTTGGCATATAATGAAGCCAAGATGATGGTCATGCTAATTGGTTCACATTATAGGTTGATGAATTTGAGTTCATGACACTTTAATCCATAGGATAAGAGACACATTGGAAGAAGAAGTGGTTGTACAGTGAGCATGTTCAAGAGAAAATTGATCCAAGGTTAGATAGAGCGGATTCCTTGGAAAAAGCAAGTGGATGAGAACGTGTTGTGGAAGAAAATTCATGGTTGGCCTAAAGAGCAAGCAAAGTGTCTGCTAGGACTTGAGGATTGAGGTTGTCTAGGTGGAGAAGCACATAGAATAGAAGGGCACAAATTCTGGTTGTGATGTTGTCATGGAGAGTTGAATGCACCACCAAAAACCAATATTCACCACATGCCATGGACAGGACAAGTTTCCTAACGGAATTATAGTGTGGACTAGATCACACAATCGGTTGACAAAGTTGAACAAGAAAAAGTCGTAGGGAGGATGAGTTGCAGGTCACACAGTATGGTGAGACAATTCATTCAATGGAGTTAGCCGAATGGACGAGACGGGTCACACAATGGAGCAATGGACGATTGGCTCAAACACTAGGCATATATGAAGAGCTTGGAGACTAGGGTGGTAGAGTCGATGGAGGACGAAACAACCAAGTTCATGATGAGTTCATGACTTGAGACGAGTTCAAGTGAAAATTGTGTAGTTGGGTTGGTGATTCGACCCATGGCAGGTATCATGGACACTCTTCACCGGGTCGAATTTGCACCAAGCCACATGGAGTTGGAATAGATTAGATTTTTGTTGGAATAGATTAGATTGTTGGTGGGACAATACACTTCAAAGGAAAGGAAAATTACATATATTTAAATTATACATTCTTGTAATTTAAGTGCAATTTACCTTTAAAGTTATTTTAAGATTTGTTTCAATGTTAAATCTCTAAATCATAATTGAGGTTATTTAAATTGCTATTTAAAACTTCTTAAACATCCTTAATGTAAATATGACTGTTTAGAAGGAAATTTCAAAAGATTGTGTAAACTTTTCAATTTCCATGGTTTGATTGAGTTTTTTAGTTATATTATTCTTACATAGTACATGTAGAGACAATGTAGTTTTGCATGATTCTCATTCTAGACTTCACTTAGATCAGATAATACACATTCATATGATTTATGGTCTATGGACTTCCATTTTCATATTTAATATTATAAATGATTTGAAAATATTTTGAACTAAACAATTAAATTCAATTTTAATAGAGAAATATTATCTTTCAAATTTTGGTGTTAATTGGTGTAGTGATCTAATTATTATATGAGAGGAAGAGGGTGTGTACTATCTTGAACCAATTGATATATATTTTTTGAATAGATGTTTCATTTATATATCGTAAATATTTTATCACTATAAACTTAGATGTTATCTTTTTTGTGACTTTGACTCTTTATTTTGATTAAGTGTATGATATGGGCACATATTATTCAAATTATTTCATGATATCAGAGCCGAAGAGTATTCATCAAAACCCTTCATGTTTGGTTTAAAGTCTACTCAACATTTTACTTTATCTCTGTAATTTTGTTCTTCAAATTTACAATCACTAGTACTGATGATGATGATGATTAACGTCCACTAAGACCGATTGGTCTATCGGACCTTAAGAGGGTAAGTGATTACTTGTGATTCTTTAGAATTTTACTTGTGATTCTTTATGTATAGCGATAGAACTCGAGATCACCCCAAACTTTAAATTTTTATCAAAATTCGAAATAATTCAAAATGGATTTCAAAATATATTAACAAACTTTCATTACAATTAAAAGAAATTTAACTACTTTTGATTTATGTATAGCAATAGAACTCTAGATCACCCCAAAAATTGAGATAGATTATACAATATTAATATTTAAACTTTAAAGTTTTATCAAAATTCAAAATGGATTTCAAAATATATTAATAAACTTTAATTACAATAAAAGAACTATTAATAAACTTTAATTACAATAAAAATAAATTGAACCACTTTTGCTTTATGTATAGCCATAGAACTCTAGATCACCCAAAATATTGAAACATATTATACAATATTAATATTTAAACTTTAAAGTTTTATCAAAATTCAAAATAATTCAAAATGGATTTCAAAATATATTAATATATTAATCATAGGACCTTTGCGCCATGGAAAGCCATGACAATTCCAAAAAAGGATCCCGAGTGTCCCAAATTCCTATTTATTATTATCCTTTTGGTCTCTACCCCTAACAATAGCTTTTCAATTTCTAATTATTGCCCATTTTCCTTCTTTCCTGGCTTCTTTTACCTTTTGAACTTCCTTCCTTAATTCAGCTTGGTCTTTGGGAATGAGGTCTTCATTTATAAATATTCATGACCCTTTTAAGCTCAGAGATTTACTAAGTATGCTATATTTATTGTCATTACAACTTACTTTGACACGGATCAACCTATCTTTATGATCATTTATTTTTCCTATCCTCTTTGCTTCTATGATGTAAGTTGTATCAATTTGTGATTTATTTTTTAATTCTTCTTTTACTATTTCTAGCGTATCCCCCTCTTCTTGTTCTTTTATACCAAAAATTATGAGGTTCAAGGCTCTTTTGTTACGCTCATGGTCCAGTTCAATTAGCTTATTCATTTGTTCTTTGATGGGTTTGATATCCAAATTGTTTTTCATATTACTAAGGGTCAAATTGTTGGTTAGTTTTTCTTCTAGCTCTTTAATCCTATCTCTGAAGTTGTGATTTTCTTCAACCCCTCCTTCTTGGGTTGATTGTTTATGTTTTTGCATTTCTTGAATTCTATCCTTCATTGTCTATAATTCACTCTTGAACCCCAAGAATCAAGTACATATACTAGTACATATAACAATTATTCTGACCAAAGAGATTTAATAGTTAGTGAAAAATATTTTTTAAACTAACATATAACTGATTTTTCAGATTAAAGTGGCTATATTAATAATAACCAATGTATATGACTAATTAAGTATTTATAATTCTAATTTGATAATTGTAAGTCCCTCAACTAGAAGAGTGTGGGCACCCTCTCCCAATTCCTCAAGAAGATGGAATTTGGGCTCGCTCCAAAACTCAAGAGTCACACTAGTTGGGCAAGTGCGCATGTGAACACACCAAGGGGATTTCCCAAGCATGAGGTGAAACATCGGGTGAAAGCAACCAAGAGAAGGGTTGTGTCAGGTCAGAAGACAAGTCGGTTTAGCAAGGCACACACATGGCAATGGCACACCAAAGAGGGTGGGGTGAGTCAACACGAGGAGCATGCCCAAGGTTGAGGCACGACAGTCCCAAGAGACACAAAGGTTCAATGAGTGCATGGGTTTGTTTGGGTGCGCCAATCCACGAAGGGGATCATTGGTTTGTTGGGTTGTGCTACTCCGCGAAGGGGTGAAACACACCCCAAAGGACATGACGGTTCGTGAAGGTGACGTTTGGAGTCCATATAAGAACATGAGGGTGAAAAACCAAGGAAGGCATGAACGAAGAGGCATAGAGGAGAAAAAGTCAAGCAACCAAGGTAGAGTTTTGAGGAAAAGATGGAAAGACATGGAAGACAAGTAGCCAAGAGTGGGACGCACAAGGGGAGTTTGGGGAAGTATTGTCACAGATTTGAGTGATGCATGCCATGAGGAAAAAACAAAGTCTCCATTAGCATGGTGAATTTTTTTGATAGAGAAGAGACAATGAATCTGTGGTCAGTGCATGTCTGGGGTGCACCATAGAGGTTGCAAAAGTTGTTGTGACAGACGAGCCTTGGTGGGGAAAATATGTGTATCAATGTCTTGGTGAGCTGATTCGTGTGACTCTACCCAAGTTGTAAACCGAGCCAATGGTCCTCATATTGTAATTGTTTTACAATAATAAGACTTAGTCGAGTGTTAGGCATGTCTTATGCCACATGCACTATATATGTGTGTCTCTTGTTTGTTTCGCAAGTGTTTTCTTGGTTTCACATGTTCATATATGTATGCTTAAATGACTAAGAGTTAAGATTGGTAAAAATTTGTCTAAGTATACAAGTGAGTTTCATAGACTAGGAGTGTGACTCACCCGTAACCTAGAACGGAGTATGGGTATGCTCTAGGTGAAGAGGTGTAGTCTGGGAAAATTATCCTTAGTGTTTCTGTCGGAAGTAGGCCAAAGATGAAAGAAATACTATTTTGGGAAGGAAGGCATGCATGAGGAAAGAGATAGTTGAAAGGAAGAGAAACATGCGCACATGCATGGAAGACCTAATGACGTTAGGGTTAGGTTTTTTTTAATACATTGTAATGGTTGATGAGCCAGAAACACATATATATAGATACCTAGGATGTCTAAGGAAGGAGTGCGAGAGATATAGAAGGAAATAGTTGTAATCTAAAGAGAGGGAAGATATAGAGGGTATTGAGGAAGATTCATTGTTATAACCCTAAATTGCACCACACATGCTTACCTGACATCATGCCATCTCATATCCTTTCTTTTCCAAAAGAACTACTGAACAACTCTTTCAAAATCCTCTTTTATAAAGGCCCACGCACCCTAATCCATTACTGCACGCGTGTACACGCTGGCTGACCCAAAACAGCCCACATGGACTGACAAAAGCACGAAAAAAGGAAAGTTGTCGACGAAACACAAAATTTATGGGTGAGTTAACTGAAACTCTCAGACATACATGGCCGAGGGTTCATCCAAATACCTAGCTCCTTCTAGCTTATAAAAGAAGGGGTAGGGGTCCCATTTGGAAGATGAAAAATATAGCAAAGAAAATCTACCCATTTGCGTATTCCCATTGTCCCAACCCTTTAGCCTTTCCTTGTGCCAAAGGAGAAACACAACAAAGCAGTTGGAGGAAAGTCAAAGAGGATCCCAGTATCAGGTTCACGGAGCAGTGGCCGGTCTCAACTTTTGTAAGTTGACTCATTCAAAGTAATAAAGAAAGTGCTTTTCCTGTCCCAATTCATGAACTTTTTATAGTTTGATTAGTATATGTTTGGATTTCTAACCCATTAGTATATAAGTAGGATGCATGCGTAGTTTTCACTTTTCTTGGATGCAGGTAAGCTTTGGAAGGAGTATTGCGAACAAGTAATTAAGTACAACGAGGGATCGACATCAAATGCCGGGAACAAGGTAGGATGATATTTTCATGCATTTACTAAGAAAAAGGGATTTAAAACTAGGGATGGAAGTAGAAAGTAGTTTCTCTTCGGTCACATCTGCATGTAAAGTCTGAACTATATTTGCTAGTCCGTAGGGAGATTTCCCCCACAACAGTCATGTTTTGATACTAGATGTAATACTTTGTCATACAACCCAATTTTGTAAGATATTGAGCTAGAGAGGGCTAGGAGGGTAGATCTCAAGGGTTAGATCACAGGTTGAGGAGTCGAGTGTGATATAGTCCACCTCACAATAGATCTCAACCCTACTAATGATGAGTTGTAAAGTGCACGATGTTGTAGTTTTGGAACTACCATAATAGAAGAGCTAAGAGCTAGATCTTTGTGGACATATCCCAAGAGGGGGTGAACCATGATAAAAGATGTGTTATGTGATTGAATGTTTATGTCCCTTTTACTGTTTATGAGTAGATATTAGCATGATGAATGAATGGGTTAATTATATTACATGCATAATCATGAATGACAATCTATTGCTTTAATAAATTAAATATAACTCTTAACGCACACTTCTCAAAAATCCACTCAATCCTGGACTACAAACACCTGAGTATTGCATTCACCCATTAAGACTATCTCGGGTGAGACTACGTAGTGCACACTGTGTGTTGTGTTTCCTTCTAGTTTACTAGGAGGGATGATAGTTTTAGAGGATTTGTTGGAACCCCAGTAGACTTGAAACCTAGTTCAATCATGTTAAAAGTATAACACAGAGATACCAAAACAAAAAATGGTTCTGTTGTCGGTTGGAATAGTATAGGATTGAGTAGATGGAATTTGTTGAAAATATGTTAAAAGATATCTAAGATCTGTGGAAGGCGGGTCAAGAGAATACTGAATTGGACAACAATAAGGTGAAAATGCGCCACTAGAAGGGGATGTTGAGGCCATGGAATCCCACAAAAGAAGAGATTGAAAGATGGCTGAAGAAAAAGGAGTTGGAGTTTACGCAGAAAGATAACAAAAAACCTAGAGTAACACCGCGCAAATACCTCAGAAGGTATGTGTTTACTGATCTGCATGAAGTATTTTTTTGTGATTTTACACACTTATTGCAGGAATGGATATTGAGGTTGAAGGATAACCACACAAAAAACCAGATCCGACAGTTAGAGTGGATCTCAGTTCAGATTGAGTAGTTACAATAGGTGAACAACAAATTCACCCGCACAGTAGATTTTTGGCTTGACAATATTGTAGCAGTATTTATAACAAAATTTGCAATAGATACCATGAAGTCGTACAACACAGTGAATCAAGAGTTTCTACGTGGGCCTCGAGGAAGGTATATTAGATTGTTGCATACTTCTATTAAGATACTTCTCTATAAAAAAGGTGTAATGACAATGGAGTCAGACAACTAAAATTCCCTGTGTGCATGGGGGAAGGGGGGAAGCACTGATAGAAAGAGGACAAATGGAAGGAGAAGTGGACAAAGGAAAGAAGGAGGAACCCTTGGACCCAATCATGATGAACGATGACTGTTCGTGCTCTTTTCGTCAATGGGTGAGCAAAAAGGGAGCACTTACATTCCTAGTTGGGCTCTTCTAGTCATGACAGCTGTAATGCAAAAGGTTAGAAAGAAAACAATAAAGGTATCAACAAGAATTAAACAAAAACTAAATAACAACATGAGCATGAAACTAAAAACTAAAAACAAGTGACAATGGAACAA
>ML795878.1:46530-67187 GCA_009831015.1 Picea engelmannii
TTGACCAGCCTCCCCACGCAGATTGAGCTCGGATTTGATGTCAAATCGACTTGGGAGCCGATCCATTAGTGGTTGGGAGGCCGACCAGCTTCATAAATGCGCCGTTTGGAAGGCGCGCGGGTTTTGCACCCCACAGCCACGCATATGCGCCCTATGTACGACTATAATGCGCGCATGCGCTAGTTTACCATGGGCGCGATGCGCTTTTTAATCTTTTTAGCCAACTTTGTATAGTTTTGGCCCTTTTTGATGCGCTGTGGAGTTAATCCTTCTGTCATGGATGATTGTTTTTCTGTGTTGATGATGTTGAGTTCTTGTCGCCCTGTGCGGACGAAATTTCAGTGATAAAAATGACCAGATCAAGCGAATTATGGTGACATCTAGAAAGACGTGCAATGGAGTACCCTACCAATACAAGGTGAACACCAAGAAGAGAGTCATAGCCACGAGGGAAGGCTTGGAAAGTGATGAAGAAGAGGTAGAGGATCTCTGGGCTGTGGAGAAGATTGAGGAAATCCTGTGCACAACATATGAGAGGAAGAAGAGAGATCCAAGAGAGGGAAGATAAGGTGGCAATCCTATCCATATTAATGTCAGCATGAAACCCATAAACCCATGTATGACTAACACACAAAAAAGAACACCACCATTTAGACAACCGAATTTCAGGAGAAGGAAGACAAAAGGAAGTACATCTACAGAAGGAACAACAACTAGAGGAGCTTGTTCAGGAAGCACTAGTCAAGTATCTACACTACACAGAGCTAGTAGTTCAACATTCAGGATGGCCAGACACGATCACATCATCAGGTTACTAGAATTCAAAGGAGAAGCATCGGAGGACCTGAAAAAACACATGTTTATCTGTGAGAAGATATGGGAAGCAAAAAAGATCACAGACAAGGACACTAAAATGGCACAGGTAGTGATTACACTAAGGGATCATGCACTGTATTGGTATATGATTTTAGCTACAAACAATCCACCAGGGACAACTAGAACAATTATGGACATCAAGAAATTACCGATAAATGAGTTTCAGAAGCCAAGTTCATAAGACCAGTACATGAACGAGATGATAGAAATTAGACAGAAACCAAGAGAATCCGTATGGGATATTGATCAGAGATTCAAGCGACTAAAAGGAAAGTTGAAATATCTCATGACAGATATGAAACATAGGCACCTGTTCGTCAATTTGCTACTACCACACTTGAAATATCTACTACGACAACAAAATTTTTAGACACAGGTAGAGGCTCTGCAGGCAGCCCTGCAAATGGAAGAAAACCAATATTAGTAGACGGATCCATCCATCGAAGAGATGAAGGAGTTTTTGAAGAATTTAACGTTCCAGCTAAACCAGAACAAAAGTAAGGACAAATGAAAAGCCATTTAGTGTACCACATGCAGGACAGAAGGACACCATAAGAACGAATGTCCAACATTCACACAGTATATGGCAGCAGGAATGCCAAATCCATTGCCAACAGGAGGACTATGGTGCAAAATATGTAAGAAAATGGACCACGATCCATATCACTACCCAATGATGTAGAAATACCAGACAAACCCAAAGAGTTCATATTGCAACTTTTTCAAGTCAGTGGGCCATGATGACAAAGACTGCAAAACTATGGACTTGATGAGAGAGAGGACTTCAGATGCATATAGGGTGCAGACCGAAATGATAATCGAGAAATCCACACCTCATTTTAACCAAGTACCATCCCCATACAATACTATGCAACAATAGTATAATATTTTGCATCAACCATATAATATCGTGCAACCATAGTACAACACAACAAAACCTCAGTACAATACCAAGCAATACAATAAGGTGCCTCAATATAACGTGCCGTGAGGAGATCGAGTTAGCTACAGAGGTAGAGGATGATCAAGAAGATGCTTTGGAAGAGGTAGAGGACCAGTGGTATGTCACAACTATCAACAACCAGGACACTATGCAAGAGAATGTCCACTTCCACCAATGACTTGCATGTATTGTCACGCATCGAATCATGACACTGAAGAATGTCCTGCGTTACTAGGGAAGATCCAAGAAAAGAGGAATCAAAACAACCAGAATGTTCAATGGATCTCAGTGGAAGTAAGGGATGAAGGACAGAACATCAACATAGTTACGTGCGGAGGAGCTAAAATATGTAATGACACAGTCCGTCAAGAGCCAG
This sequence comes from Picea engelmannii, assembly GCA_009831015.1. Classification (NCBI taxonomy): domain Eukaryota; kingdom Viridiplantae; phylum Streptophyta; class Pinopsida; order Pinales; family Pinaceae; genus Picea; species Picea engelmannii. The sequence continues at coordinate 48,726 of ML795878.1, forward strand.
TACAACACCAGTGGTTGAATAAGAATGTCAAACCAACGAAGAATTTCGACATGCAAAAGGAGAAGGAAACATTTAAGCAATCCAGACAAGAATTCTTGAAGCAAGACACTGCATCGACTTCAACTATGCAAAAGACTAAGGAAGTACCAGAGTACAAGATGGCTCCATCGTTGGTTCATACCAAAGAAATGCAGCCCCTGGGACAAGTAAGTACAATCAAATGATTTTTGCAATCGTGTGTACAACTATTGAATGATCCATCCTCTATCAAAATATTGCAAAACATATTAGAAAAATGTAGCATAGAGACAGATGGAAAACTAGAACAAAAGACAGTCAATCACCTACATACAAGGAGAAGAACAAGTAGGGAGTTCAGGTTGAATGCTAACATTGGATGTTTCAACATGGGAGATATCATACTGGATCTAGGATCTGAAGTCAATGTATTACTCAAGAAGACATGGCAATGTATGGGAGAGCCCAAATTAGGATATTCACCCATTTATTTGAAACTAGAAAACCAACATAGTATTCTACCAATTGCTAGAATGAAAAGAGTGACAATAGATCTGGATGGAGTGCGCACTAAAGCAGACTTCGAAGTGATTGAAATAGTGGATGACACAACACCATATCCAACATTGCTTGGCTTGGATTTGGCATTTGGTAACTAGGCCATAATCAATTTAAAGACATGGAAAATGATATTTGAGTCAAGAGAATACAGGGTCATTGCACCATTAAACCCATCGGAAGGGGAGAGATTTGTAGAGCCTACTTGCTTGGACTTGGAGGAAATCATCAAGTTGTACAGAAAAACTCCACGTGATGAGAATTACGTAAACCCAACTGCAGATGGGATACTCAGTTGGTGGATCATTACTTCATGTTCGATAGACTCAGATACAGGTTTAGAGAACTGACAACAGAGGCTAGATGAAGTTTCCACAAGAAGATGCACAATAATATACTGTGTAGTAAGATGGGTAGGTATGGAGATAAGGTAACCATCGAGTTTCCATGGGGTAAACAATATAGAATCATTCTTGACATGTTATGAATATGAATTGTTAGAAAATCAGAGACTCTTAGCACTCAATATAGTACTCAAGGCCACACTTTCAAGATGGTGGGGCACACACAAGGAAACAATCAAGGATTGGTACCAATGTAAGTGGTTATTGCACATAAGGTTTGGCGCAAAACAGAAAAACAACCAGCAACAAAAGTATGATGGACGGGGGGAACCAACGAAACACTTGGAGAAGTGCAGATCATTGTGTAAAATGACACCCCCAGAGGAATGACCTCATCATTTCGTACACACATTATAATGCATACCATCAAACTGGTATATAGACTAGGAACTGTGCAGAGGAACTATGAACTGGAGAATAGTACAACAAAACTTTACAGTCACTTTATCATTTGAGCATGAGAACCCCAACATAGATGCAACACATAAACAAATAAGAGGGGTTATATTCATTAAGGAACCTGAAGTTGAACTCATAACAGAGGAACAACAACAGAACAGAAAGATAGTGAAAGAATTGTTTTCATGCTACCATGCACTGGAAGAAGCACTGGATGAAGAAGATCTATGCGATATCCATATTGATGAAGTTGAAGGCGAAAGAGAAATGGGAGGTCCACCTTTGGAATCTGAATTAGTTGTTGCGTTGATCAAGGTGAAGAAATTCAACATTGGGATAGTTGAGAATCCCAAAATGGCTAGAATTGGAGACTAGTGGGATTAGAAAACAATAGAAAGCATAACAGAGTTACTGTGTGAGTACAATGACCTGTTTCCCACAATGTTTACAGAAATGAAGGGCATAGCCAAAGAGCTAGGTGAAATGAAGATACCATTTAAAGCTGAGGCGAGACCGATCAGACAACGACCATATAGAATAAATCCGATCTATAAGAAAAAATTTAGAGATGAGATCGATAGGATGCTTGAAGTTGGCATCATAGAACCCATGGAAGAATAAGAATGGATAAGCCCGATGGTAGTTTAGGAGAAAAAACAAGGCGATATAAGAATGAAGGCGATGGTAGTTCATGAACGATGCATGCCTACATGACCTGTTTCCTACACCTTTCACGGATGAAGTATTGGAGAACGTAGGAGGACACGAAGTTTACTCATTCACTAATGGATTCTCAAGCTACCACCAGATCAAGATAACACTAGAAGATAGATAGAAGATGACGTTTGCTACAGAATGGGGATCCTACCAGTACACAGTCATGCCATTCAGACTGAAGAATGCATCAACAATATTTTCTAGAGTAGTCATAGATGCATTTAAATAATTTATCCATAAGTTCCTAGAGGTATACTTGGACGATTTGACAGTCTATAATCTGTTGAAATAACATGTAGAGTTCTTGTGGCTAATGTTATAAAGATGCAGGCAGTGCTAGATATCATTAAACATCGAGAAGTGGATTTTCAAAACACCATTTGGGATACTATTGGGCCATATAGTATGAAATCAAGGCTTACTAGAAGATCCTGCAAAGATTATAGTAATCGTTAACCTGCCACCACCAAAAATAGTCCGTCAACTAAGAGCGACATTGGGACACATAGGATACTACCAAAAATTCATCAGAGGGTATCTGTAGATCACCGCACCAATGGAGAAACTGTTAAGGAAAGATACAAAGCTCTAGTGGAATGAATATTGTCAACACGGTTTGGATACACTGAAAGAAAAGATGGTAACAACACCAATATTAGTATTTCTAGACTAGGATGAGACATTTCACGTACATGTATATGCATCATCCATAGTACTTGGAGCTATTTTGGCACAGCCAGGAGCAGGAGATTTGGATCATCCTATAACATTTGCAAGAAGAAAACTGTCAGAATTAGAGAAAAATTATAACACTATAGAGAGGGAAGGCCTAGCTATGGTCTACGCACTGCAGAAGTTCAGGCATTACTTATTGGGGAAAAATTTTAAGATGCTCAAAGATCACTCAACCCTTAAGTACCTATTCAACAAGCCAGTTTTGTGGGGGAGAATATGTCGATGGTTACTACCATTTCAAGAATTTTATTTTGAAGTAATAGTCAAGCCAGGGAATTTGAATGCATGACCTAACCACCTATCAAGGGTCACGAACAGAGAGGAACCTACAAATTTAGAGGACAAATTGATGGATGCACAATTATTTTCATTTCATATCGTCAATGAATAATTTGCAAACATCATCCAGTACTTAAGTACATGTAATGCACCATAGGAATATAACACCACATAGAAGAAAAACTTGGTAGTCCAAGCTGCAGACTATCATTTGATTGCATGACACTTATACAAAATGGGTGCAGATAGCATCTTGCGAAGAAATGTGCTAGCACATGAAATACCAAGGTTTTTAGCAGAATCCCATGAGGGAATAGAAGGAGGACATTATGTAGGACTATGGTGGCCGACCATTCATAGAGACTTGAAAGAGTACTGCCAAAGATGCGATGTATGTCAGAGGGTTGGTAAACTTAATCGAAGGGATGAGATGCCATTGCGACCACATGTAAATTTGCAGGTATTCAACAAATGGGCAATAGATTTTTTGGGACTAATTAACCCGCTAGCAAAGAGGACAGGAGAAAGGTACATTATCACTGCGACGGAATACCTGAAAACATGGGCGGAAGTAACACCAGTCAAATATTGCAGCATAGAAACAACATCACATTGCCTATTTGAACAAGTGATCACTAGATTTGGTTACCCAAGGATTTTGATGAGCGACCAAGGAACTCACTTCATTAACAAAACTATTAAGGCCATGACTGAAGAATTTGAAGTCCATCATCAAAAGAGTACACCATATCATCCACAAGCAAACAGAAACAATAGAAGCATTTAATAAAATCCTTGAGAATTCATTGACGAAGATCTGTAATGTCAACAGGGATGATTGGGACCTAAAACTACTAGTATTATTGTGGGAATATAGGACCACATGCAAGAAGTTGACATGACACACACTATTCAGGCTGGTATATGGACAAGAAACAATGGTTCCATCAGAATTTCTGGTACCCAGTCTGTGCGTAGCTGCGATTACAAACATGAGAGAACTAGGCGCAGTACAAGATAGGTTAAATCAATTGATGATCATGGAGGAAGATCATATCATAGTAGAGTTCCACCAACAAGTTTAGAAAGAAAGGGACAAATCTTGGCATGACAGAAATATCAAGAGGAAAACTTTCAAGGAAGGAGACTTAGTGTTGATGTATGATAGTAAATCCATTCGACACTGAGGAAAACTCATAATGCACTGGTTAGGACCATATGAAGTAAAAATTGTTACAGACAGGGGAGCCATACAGTTGAAGGACTTAGGAGGCATACAAATAAGAGGGATGATCAATGGGAGTCAATTGAAGTTGTACAAGAAAACAGTCGACCACCCACAACTTGAAACACACCACGCAGTTTAAAAAAAAAAAAAAAACAATGAATAGGTACCAACAGTGACATAGTGTGCCGAAAGGAGAAGGATCACACAAAATTGGAAGTACGAGGCCAAGGAAGACAAGGCCAACAATCATTTCAAATAAAAAACAAGTGGGAAAGGCAGCTATAACAAAATAAGAACTAAGTGACGAAGGTTAGTGGAATTGAATGCCAAAAATGACTGATGGGATGCCACATTAATCGCACCAACTAGAGATGGTGAGGGAAGGTAATGGAAAGTACAAAGGAACCGGTGGTTCATTGAATCCGTAATCGCGGTAACATCTTTGAAAATATTCACACAACACCCATACAAAGCAAGGACGCGGGAGTGAAAAGCTTATTGTGAAGTTGGAAAAGGTAGAGAGTGATAGATCATACAAAGAAGAGAGTGAAGTTTACAGAGGTTACAGAGGATATTGATCTTGGAAAACAAAAAATTTTACCACCATGGCACCACCCAAATAGGGAAACCTGAGCCAGACTTCTAGACAACCCAAAGTTAGGACTAGATCACAAACACAGTCACAGGAAAGTGAACAACCACCATATCAACCACCAAAAGTTGTTAATGTGGATGAAATCCCATTGCTGGATAAAACAATGGGAAATCCCACATGCATCGAAGAAGAAACCCAACAGACAACACCTACGGGTGTGGACATCGATAGGACAGAAGAAGGGCAGGGCCAACATAATGAAGATGCAGCCAAGAAATTTGAAATTCGAAGATGGAGATCGAGAAGTTTAATGGGAAAATTTTTGAGTTGTGGAAGCTCAAGATGGAAGATCTGTTGGTGGACAGAGATCAGTGGATCGCGGTAGATCCAGGTCCTGCACCTACAATAACTTTTGCAGATGACTGGAAAAAGTTGGATTGGAAGGCAAAGATCACAATCCGACCGTGTCTCTCCAATTCAGTATTACCGAATGTGTCAGAGGAAGCTACAACTAAGGATTTATGGGAAAAGTTGGGGAATTTGTATCAGTATAAGTCCCTAGTAAATAAACTATTCTTGAGAAAGAAGTTGTATAACCTGAGGATGAGAAATGGAGACTCGGTGGTAGAGCATTTGAATGCCTTCAATACTGTGGTAAGTCAGTTAGTATCTGTTGAGATTAAAATTTCAGATGAAGATAAATATATCAGTTTGTTGTGTTCTTTACCAGACTCGTGGGATAGTCTAGTTGTGGGCATAGGTAGTAATAAAACTTCCTTGAAGTTTGAAGAAGTGGTCTCATCCTTGTTTTCGGAGGAGATGAGATGCAAGAATATGGAAGGACATAACACAGATGCATTATTTGCAAGAGGACATTCCCAGGAAAGAAATAGACCTAATTTATCAAGTGGGAGATCTAAGTCTAAGGGTAGATCTAAATCTCCCGAAAAATTTGTAAGGGTATGTTGGAGATGTGGAAAATAAGGGCACTATAAGAAGCAGTGTAGATCCAAAGTTGAGAAAAATAAGGGATCAGAAGAATATTCTTCTACAGAAGAAAATACCTCTAAGGAAGAAGGAGGGGATGTGTACTTGGCCTTCACATGCAGATCATGAGGCATGGTTGGTTGACTCTGGTGCATCCTTTCATATGACTCCCCACAGGGAGTGGTTCTGGGAATATGAAAGTTATGATGGAGGTAATGTTTTCTTAGGTAATGATTCGACAACCAGAATCATAGAAAGAGGAAGGGTCAAGTTAAGGCTCATAGATGGAAGTATTAGAGAACTGCTTGGTGTTCTACACATCCTAGGTTTGGCCAGAAATTCGATTTATGTAAGAAAAATGGACGATGTAGGGGTAAAAACAATATTTGTAAAGGAAACATGCAGGATGGTTCGAGGAACAATGGTGTTTCCGAGGGGAGTTTGGTTTGGAACTCTGTATAAGTTGCAAGGAATCACTATTAGTGATGGGTGTAATAGTTCCATTATTCCTGATATTGGAGTTGAAGAAGAAAGAACTCCTACAGTCTCTGAAGAAAAGGTTATGATGTGGCATCAAAGATTGGGGCATATCAGAGAGAAGGGTCTTCGACAACTACACGGTAAAGGTATGGTTGAAGGTATGTCTAATTGCTCTATGGATTTTGATTTCTGTGAACATTGTCTATATGGGAAGCAGAATCGGGTAAGATTCTCCCCTGGTGCAACGAAGGCAGAAGGAATTTTACAGCTAGTTCACAGTGATGTTTTTGGACCTGTGTCGGTCCCATCATTGGGAAAATCTGTGTACTATGTCCCATTTATAGATGAATTCTAGAGGAAGAATTGAATATATTTACTCAGGAAGAAATCCGAATTCTTTGATAGGTTTAAAGATTTTAAGGTTCTTGTTGAGAATCAAACAGAGAAATGGATTAAGGTGTTGAGGATAGATAATGGCGGAGAGTTATGTGGAAATGAATTTGAATAATTCTGTAATAAGTGCAGTATAGCAAGGTAGAAGACTACTCCATATACACCTCATCGGAATGGATTTGCAGAAAGGATGAACAGGACACTGATGGAAAAATAAAGGTGAATGCTCAGTGGTGTCGAGTTAGGGAAAGAATTCTGGGCAGAGGTAGTGGGTACTACATGTTACCTAGTCAACAGGTCAACCTCATCAACATTGGATGACAAGACTCGACAATAGGTATGGACTGGTAAGGAACCTTCTCTCACACATCTCAAGGTATTTGGCTACGAGGCATATGTTCATGTTCCAAAGGAAAACATGAGTAAGATGGATAAGAAGGATGAAAAGTATATCTTTATTAGATATAAAGATGGTCTCAAAGGTTATAATCTTTGGAACCCAGAAACTAAGAAGGTAGTGTATAGCCAAGATGTGGTATTTAGAGAAATGAAGGATGTTGTTAAACAGGAAGTCCTACCAAGTAAGGAAGAACTAGAGAAGATAGAGTTTGATTTAAAGGATGATGAATCATACTCTATAGAAGAACATGAATCAAAATAAGAAGATCCTCATACTCCAGTATTGAGGATATCGGTTCGATAAAGAAGGATACTGAAAAGGTATAGTCCATTTGATTTTCGTTCAAATTTTTCTTTGTGTATTACTGATGATGATCCTAGAACTATCAGGGAGGCAGTGGATTCAGAGGATGGAAATCTCTGGAAAAGGGCCATGGACAAAGAAATGGCATCTTTGGATAACAATGAGGCTTGGGATCTAGTGGAGTTTCCAACTGGAAGATAGCCCATTGGCAAAAAATGGGTATTTAAAAAGAAGCTGAATGCAGAAGGAAAAATGGAGAAATACAAAGCTCAGTTAGTAGCAAAGGGTTATTCCCAGGTTGAGGGAATTGATTTTGGTGAGATTTTTTCTCCTATTGCCAAGTTAACCTCTATAATATTTATGTTATCTATTGCTGCTACATTTCATTTTGAAATAGAACAAATGGATGTGAAGATAACATTCCTACATGGGGATCTGGAAGAAGAAATCTATATGACGCAACCAAAAGGTTATGTTGTGAAAGGAAAGAAGGAGTTGGTATGCAAGCTGAAAAAGTACATGTATGGTTTAAAACAATCACCAAGGATGTGGTATCAAAAATTTGATACTTATATCTTGGGACTTGGCTTCAGAAGAAGAAAAGAGGATCACTATGTGTATTTTAAATTAATTGGTGATCATTTGAATTATTTAGTCTTGTATGTGGATGACATGTTTATGATAGGAAACAACAAGGAGATTATCCAGGATGTGAAAACTCAGTTGTCTTATAAAACAAGGGAAGGAGCATTGGACAACAGTAAAAAGGGTTTTCAGGTATTTGCGTGGAACTGCTAGCTATGGATTGTGCTACGAAGGAAGACCGAGATTAGACAGAGTAGTGGATATACATGGATTTGTGGATATAGACTGGGTTGGAGATCTAGATTGTAGGAGATATACAAGTGGGTATGTATTTAACCTATTTGGAGGAGAAATAAGTTGGATGAGAAAAAGACAGGTTGTAGTGGCACTTTCAACTACAGAAGCTGAATACATGGAAACCACTCATGCAAGTAAGGAATCAGTATGGTTACAAAGATTGTTTTTAGGTATTGGGTTGGTACAACAAGCTGTAAGAATAGATTGTAACAATCATAGTGCAATTTTTCTGGCAAAGAACCCAACTCATCATTCAAAGACAAAGCATATTGATATTCAATATCACTTTGTGAGAGACATGGTTGAAGAAAGAAAGTATTGTTGATGAAGGTGGACACTTTGAAGAATTTTTCAGATTCATTAACAAAATCTGTGAGCACTGAGAAGTTCTCTTGGTGTAGAGGATCCATGGGCATTGCTGCCCTGGATTGTTTATTATGTAACTCTGTAACCCCCCGTGTGCAAAGAAAACAACAAGTGGGAGAATGTTGGGTATGTGTTATATTCTTTGCACGAGTACTAGTGTATGAGCATATGCATTGGGCGTGCAAGGGGGTTTGAGGGGGGGTACAACGCCCCCAAGAATTTTTTTTTCTACACCGGGACCACATTTTTTCTTCCTTGGGACCGCATTATATTTAGGTGGTTTTTCAGCACATGGCTTTATTTTCCGATGGTTTTCTATTTCCGGTTAAGGAAATAGGGTTTTGGACTAATCCAGGTCATTGGGTTAGGTTTTTGGATGCTGCTGGCTCATATATGTATTTTGTATTGTAAACATTGTAATATGATGAATAATATAGAATATGTTGGTTTTTTCGGTTTGGGTTTCCAGGGGAAAAATCTGTGTGTAATGTTTGTATTTTCCATTGTATCTCTTCTGTTGCTTTACTGAATATCTGTTTGTAGTAGATATTGTACAAGGTTAAAATATACACCTAGGTCACCGCATAGACAACCCACCGCAACAGTTGTTTTGTCGCGCATACCAGATGGGGTACGGGTAAAAGAAGATTTTTTAGGTTATGTGGAAAAATTAAGGTACTTAGACCATGATGTAACAGGCACAGACAAGTTCCCAGAGTTCGCTAAGCATGTCTACCTATATACTGTGGCTGTAAATCCCTTTTGGGAACCAATTCATCAACCAGTCCAATGGGCAGCAGGACTAGACAAAACTATAAGACAGTTGGCTTAGGTTGATGGATTTTTGGTTGTCATTGATGTCAACTATTGGAGAGTGATATTGTAGATTTATTTCAACCCTTAGTGGTTGATTTCAACCCTTGGAGAAAGTTTGGTAGTGAATTTCAGTAGCACAAAGGTTTGGGTAATGGACCCAAGGTTGTTTCATGTATAATGGTATGAGTTTTAATGTATTTGAAGGTAATACTATTATATATGGATAATACATGTCATTCCATTTCTGGTGGTATGTGGAATGTCACATAACTCCTCATGGTTAGAGATTTATGGCCATGAGAAGTTGGAGAACCCAGGTTTGGGCAATGGACCGAAGTTTGTTTAATGGATAATGGTATGAGTTTTGATATATTTGCAAGTAAGACTATTCTAGATGGATAGTATATGTCATTCCATTTCTGGTGGTATATGTAACACCACATAACTTCTCACGGTTTGAGAGTTATGGCCGTACGAAGTTGGAGGACCCTCATATGTTGGCTTGAAGCCCCAAAAGGTCAAAGAAGTCAAAGATCTTGCAAAGAAGAAATTATTATTTAAATGATAAAGTAAAGTGACAAAGTCAAGAAGGATTATTTAAATAATAAAGTGAAGTGAAAAAATCAAAGAAGATTATTTAAATGATAAAGTGAGGTGACAAAGTCAGGGATGAATATTTAAATGATAAAGTAATGGAGAAATTTTTAATTATAGAAAGTGGTTAACCCTAAAAATGAGGAAAATAGGTTAAGTGACCTATAACTAGGTTAAGTGACCTAGAAGTAGGTTAAGTGACCTAGAAATGGGTTAAGTGACCTAGAAGATGGAGAGTATCAATAAGAGGCAGGGATCTCTCATTTTACATCACACTTGAGCATATTGAATATATATAGGTGAGTGAGGTAACCAAAGGATATCTAAGCCGAATTTCAGAGGGAAGGTGAAGAAAAGAGGGCCGAAATTCAAGGGAGGATAAATTCTTTTGATGATGCTTTCTAAGGTATGTTATTTACAGGTCATCTCATCATTTTCAAAATAATTTTTTTTTATAGAATGATTCAGACCATGAGATTGATATTCCATTCAAGAAGCATATCCAAGTATCTGTGGTAAAAAATTCAGCTTGTGGGTCGTTGTATTTTTGTATTTACACTCCGTGGAAAATAGGGTTTGTGGCTAGTCCTGAAACTAGTCTAAAACAAGTGTTTCGGGTAAAAACGTCATAAATTCTTCATAAAATATCTCAATTTAGTAAGACCAAATGTGTTGGTTATATTACAGTCTATAGTATTTTGTGTAACATTTTCATATCAATTCAACAAATATTCTGTGCGAGTCATGCTCTACAAGTTTGCTCTCTAGAATAAGCCAAAATTCAACAACGTATGCCATTTTTGCTATAAATCCTTTTCTGAGAGGTTCCAAGTAGTGACACCTGGAGGAATTACATAAAACACATTGAAGAACATTTTTTATATTCATTATAGGTACATAGTTATGATTATTTCGAGTTATGGTTGTTGACTAATCCAAAACTAGTCATGTGAGACTAAAGAAAAGTTTGATGAAAATGCTAGTCTCTTGTTGTTGAAGTTAAAGAAGGTTTGTAGGTATGTGATCATATACACCAGGTCTATTACAAAGTTACAAATTATATTTGTATGATGAAATTGATGAGGGCTTTTAGTTAAGGTACATGCTGGGTACATGGTTGAAACAAGTAGTTGATGAATTGGCACATACATGAGGTGTATAATTTATGGTGTTGGTACATATTGATGAGTCATAGTTGATGAGTAGTTGATACATGATTGGTACATACTTGGTACATAGGTGGAGACACTTGTTAGTAGTATTGTGTACACATGGTTTATGGATGATGTAGCATACTTGTATTGGTATATTATTAGAAGCGCATTTTGATCTTAGTGATGATTATGAGTTGTTGTGTTATGGTTGGTTGATGCACATATTTGAGAGTTGTCTTGGTGATTGATCTTGGTGAGTATATATGATTTGGTTGACAATATTGATGAGACAGGTTGTTGTGATAGGTTGTTGTGACAGGTTGTTGTGACAAGTTATTTGTACAGGTTTGTTGCATGGTTGATACACTTGTTCATGGTACAGGTTTTGTACATGTTTGGTGCATGGTTGATGCAATTGTTCATGGTACAGGTTTTGCATAGGTTTGGTGCATGGTTGATGCACTTGTTCATGGTACAGGTTTTGTACAGGTTGGTGCATGTTTGATGCACTTGTTTATGGTACAGGTTGATTACAGGTTGATTGGTACAGGTTTACAGCAGTATACATCACAGTGATAGTGTGACAGTGGTTCCATCATTCTACTTATACGTCAGGGTAGTTGGACGGGGCAAGGACAGGTGGTTGTAGCCACCTTCCTGTTGTAGCCGGAGAACATAGGGGGTTGTATCCTCCTTCTGGTTGTAGCTAGAAAATTGGGGAGTTGGAGCTTCCCTCAGGTTGTAGCTTGAGAAACTAGGGGGTTGGAGCCTCCTTCCAATTGCAGTTGGAAAACAAAGGAAGTTGGTGCTTCCAATGAATGTAATTCTTCAAGACATATAAGAAAATTCATTCTGCGGTTTTCTCCCGCTTTAGGTTTCCACTTAAAACACTAGTGTATTGTGTATGTGTATGATTGTTCATTTGTTCATTTAATTATTTACTCTACAATTATTGGATGATAATGATACATTGATATAACACTTGGATTATATGGTTAAAAATGATTAAATGGTTGGATTACTGATTCACCCCCCCTCTTAGTAATCCAACAATTGGTATCAGACCTGGTTCCTTCAGGAAATAATTTAACCACTGGAAGGACATCATGGATTATTCTGAGAATGGAGTACCAATTTTTAATGGTCAGAATGGTTTTAAGTATGGGATGTGGAGCATGAGGATGGAAGTATTTTTATAGGCACAAGGAAATTATATTTGGCTATTAGTTGTTACGGGATATGATAGTTCAAAAAGGGCAAAGACTGCAACCAAGAGGAATTGAAGAAGAATAAAAAAATAACAATTGATTTCATTTGGGAAGGATTACCTAATCTGGTAAGAGAAAAGGTTGGTAAATACTCACCGACAAAAGAACTTTGGGATAATTTATATGACATATATTCTTCACCCATCGAAGATTCAAAAAATGCCAAAGAAGATGTAGATACAAAACAAGAAGAAAGATACTCATCATGTCAGCCAGATTCAGAAGAGGAAGAGTATGAAGAAGCATAAGTTGATTACAGAGAAAAATTGATTAGTGCAATTAAATATTTAAAGAAATAAAGAGAATAAAACAAGTCATCCAAGAAAGAATTGATGAGCCAAAAGGAAAGTTTTCAAGGTTTAGAAAAGGATCAGCAGGGCATCAAGAATTTAAGAGTTCAACTAGAAGAGGCTAGAAGAATTGAAGAAACCCTAGAATATCAAAAGAAATGTTTAGAAGCCAACATAACAACACAAAAGGAAGAAGCATAAAAGAGAGAAAAGATACCGATGGATCATCTCAAGGAAAGAACCAATAACTTAAACCAACTTGAGGAAGATTTTGGTCAAGAAGAGAGAAGACTAGAAGAAGAAATAATTACATTGAAAATCCAACTTGAAGAAGAAAAGAGAACATAAGAGGTCATGAAGTCTCATACAATGAAGAAAGAAGAAGAGTTTGAGAAGCTTGAATAAGAAGCTGTCACATTGAGAAGTAAAATCGTCAAGCTCAACAAGAACGTTGAAGAGACAAAAACATCCACATAAGTTATAGAGAATGAAGAGAAGCACTCTAGGTTGCTATAAATGAAGAATGAAGAAAATAGAAAGAGTTATGTAGAATTACTCAAAGGAAGGAATCATGAATCTAAGAAAAATATTGAAGATACATATTCAATAAGACCATCCATGTTCAAGCCACAAAGAAGCTTCAATGATGATCATGATCAGTCAAGGAAAAAATTCAGAAGGATTACGCCACAAAGAAGATCATTCACTCCCAGGTATGCAAATTTATTTTATGGTCATTGTTTTTATTGTAATAAGTTTGGACATAAGGTTGCATATTGCAGGGATTATAAAAGAAATGTTCAAGAAATAAATGCCTATGTGGCCCCACGTAACATTGAATGTTACAAATGTCATAACTATGGACACATAGCTAGTGAGTGTAGAAGCATGATCGATACTTCCATGAAAGAGAACATTGATATCAAATGTAAGAAAGTGTGGATAAGAAAACACGAAGAACAGGTGAGCAAAGACTAGGTCCCAGAGATCGCAAGATTGGAAATAAAACGAGATGAAGAAAATTCTATAGAGAAAAATAAAGATGACAGATATAGAAAGGTTTGGAAAATAACTGAAAGAAAAGAAGGACAGGTAAATAAGGAACAAGTTCAATAGATTGTACTTTCAGGCATTGTAGTGAAAGATGAATCCACAGACAGAAAGAAAGAAGTCAGAGCTTAGAGAGATGATGAATCTACCAATGAATATAATGATGAATACACATCAGAGCATGAATTTTTCTGAGCCATCCGGCTTAGAGAATTCCAAGTAATATGAATATTAGACAAGGGGAGTCTATTGGATAGTTGTGACAGACCAAAGAACCATCCTTTGAGCAACTTGCAGAGTTTGAGAAGATAGATTTAGAGAAATTAGTTAGCAGAAGTACAATTTGATAGATTAATCAAGACTTCATGATAGTATAGTGATAAATGGGTCAACATTATGGACATTTACGCAAGCAGAGTATTGGACAGAGATGGATTTGTAAGAACACTTAGTAGTTTTGGAAAGATATATGATAATGGACAAGATCATGGATTCATAGATTGGTTTAGAGAGTGGTTCAGAGACAAAGGAACATTATCATAATGGATGATAGTTACACAAGAAATGGCTCGAACAATGCTAATGGATTCCAAATTGACAGATATTTTTTTGACACATGCAGTGCATACATCAGTTCACATTCAAAACAGAGTAATTCTCAGAAACAACAATGAAAAAAATCCTTACGAACTATGGAAAGGAAGTGCATACAAAAACCTCTACATCAAGGTAAATCAAGGTAATATTTTATTAATTGAAATTTATGTTGATGATATTGTTTTGGAAGTACTAATAACAGGTTAAGCAAAAAATTTGGAAAGGATATGAAGAATGAATTTGAAATTTCATTACTTGGAGAAATATCCTTCTTTTTGGGTCTTCAAATATGTCAAATATACCAAGGAATTTTTATTTTTCAAACTAAGTATATCAAAGAAATGCTAAAGAGGTTCGGAATGGAAGATTGCAAACTAGTTACCAATCCTATGTAAACCAGTTGAAAGTTGAGAAAAAGATGATGATTCAAAGTCTACAGACTAGAGGAAATACATGTCAATGATTGATAGCTTACTATATGTGACAACATTCAGACCAGATGTAATGTAGGCAGTTGGACAGGTGGCACGATTTCAAGCATCACCAAAGGAATCACATGTATTAGTAGTGAAGAGGATTTTCGGATATCTAAAAGGAAAAAAAAAGTTTGGATTATGGTATCCAAAAGGAAAGGATATATCACTTATTGCCTACACAGATAAAGATTGGGTAGGTTGCATTGATGACCGATGAAGCACCATTGGAGCAACGTTCTACTTGGGTGAGTGTTTAGTATCTTGACTAAGCAAGAAACAATCATCAATATCCTTATCTATAGTTGAGGCAGAGTTATTGCAACAACAACATGTTGTACATAGGTTCTATGGATGAAACAAACTTTGACATATATACAGGTTGAGTATGATGAGCCCATTCCAATCTATTGTGATAATAAAAGCACCATCAATATCTAAAAAAACTTGGTGATTCACTCCAAGACGAAGCACATTCCAATCAAGTATCACTTTCTATGAGAACAGGTTGCAGAGAAGAACATCAGAGTTGAATATGTTGGAACAAAAGAAAAAGTGGCATACATATTTACAAAACTGCTTCCATGGGAAGCCCTTGAGTATCTTCGTCGGAGAATAGGAGTAATTTCTACTCCAAAATGAATGATTTTGAATGCTTATATTATATATCTTATATGTACATGAGGAAGCACCATAAATAGGACAAAGGGGGAGATATTGATCATATGCAAAAGTAAATGTTTGGAGAGAGAGCATAGAGGCATGTTTCCAAGGGGAGTGATTGTCACAAGGGAAGAATGAGCGATATGACTTCAAAGTGATACCCTTTTTCAAAGGGGGAGATATTATTCATATGAAGGGAAAGAGAGTAATCAAAGGATTATAAACACAAAGAAAAATCAAAGGCACATAGACAGGGGGAGTAGCCCCAAGGAGAGTTCAATTAGAGGGAGCAACCCCAAAGGGAGATACCCTTTGCCATTGATGTCAAAGGGGTAAAGTTAGAAACATTGATAAAGAGTATAATCATGAATGCTATCATGACTAAGTGTTGCCATCAATGTTGGTGTTGCCATCAATGCGAAAGGGGGATATTGTCAGACAGTTGGATTAGGTTGATGGATAGTTGGTATGGATTGTTGGTTGTCATTGATGTCAACTATTGGAGAGTGATATTGTAGATTGATGTCAACCCTTATTGATTGATGTCAACCCTTGGATAAAGTCTGGTAGTGAATTCCGATAGCAAAAAGGTTTGGGTAGTGGACCCAAGGTTGTTTCATGTATAATGGTATGAGTTTTAATATATTTAAAGGTAAAAATATTCTAGATGGATAGTACATGTCATTCCATTTCTGGTGGTATGTGGAACGTCATATAACTCCTCACGGTTAGATATTTATGGCCATGAGAAATTGGAGAACCCAGGTTTGGGTAATGGACCCAAGTTTGTTTGATGGATAATGGTACGAGTTTTGATATATTTTCAGGTAAGACTATTCTATATGGTTAATACATGTCATGAAATTTTTGGTGGTATGTGGAATGCCACATAAATCCTCATGGTTTGAGAGTTATGGCCATACGAAGTTGGAGGACCCTCGTATGTTGGCTTGAAGCACCAAAAGGTCAAATAAGTCAAAGAGATTGCAAAGAAGAAATTATTATTTAAATGAAAAAGTAAAGTGACAAAGTGAAGAAGGATTATTTAAATAATAAAGTGAAGTGACAAAATCAAAGAAGATTGTTTAAATGATAAAGTGAGGTGACAAAGTCAAGGAGGAATATTTAAATGATAAAGTAGTGGAGAAATTTCTAATTATGGAAAGTGGTTAACCCTAAAAATGAGGAAAATAGGTTAAGTGACTTATAAATGGGTTAAGTGACCTAGAAATAGGTTAAGTGACCTAGAAGATGGAGAGTATAAATATGAGACAAGGATCTCTCATTTTACATCACACTTGAGTATATTGAATATCTATAGCTGACTGAGGTAACCAAAGGATATATAAGCCAAATTTCAGAGGGAAGGTGAAGAAAAGAGGGTCAAAATTCAAGGGAGGATAAATTCTTTTGATGATGCTTTCTAAGGTATGTTATTTACAGGTCATCTCACCATTTTCACAATAAAATTTTTTCTAGAATGAGTCAGAACGTGATATTGATAGGAAATTGAGGAAACATATCCAATTATATATGGTAAACAATTCAGCTTGTGGGTCATTTTATTTTTAGAGTTACACTCCGTGGAAAATAGGGTTTGTGCCTAGTCCTAAAACTAGTCTAAAACAGGTGTTTCGGGTAAAAACGTCATAAATTATTCATACAAGATCCAAATTTAGTAACACAAAATGTGTTGGTTATATTACTATTGATAGTATTCCATGTAACATTTTCAGATCAATTAAACAAAGATTCCGTTCGGGGCATGCTCTACAAGGTCGCTCTCTACAATAATCTAGAATTCAACAAGGTATGCCATTTTTTTCATAACTCTGTTTCTGAGAGGTTCCAAGTAGTGAAACCTGGAGGAATTGTATAAAACACACTAAAGAACATTGTGTATCAATTTCAAATATTTATTGATTACAAGTACATAGTTATGATCATTTCAATTTAGGGTTGTTGACCAATCCAAAACTAGTCATGTGAGACTAAAGAAAAGTTTGATGAAAATGCTAGTCTCTTGTTGTTAAAGTTAAGGAAGTTTTCCAGGTATGTGATCATATACACCAGGTCTATTATAGATTTACAAATCATATTTGGATGATGAAATTGATGAGGTCTTTTGGTTAAGGTACAAGTTGAGTACATGGTTGAGACAAGTAGTTGATGAGTTGGCACACACATGAGGTGTTTAGATGATGGTGTTGGTGTTGTGGGGTATTCTACCCTACAGACTAATAAGCTAGGGCTCTAAACTTATACGCAGATCATGACCCTCAAGACTTAACTTTTAACCTTCTACCCAAATCTGAAACCCTGATTTTCACATGCACACAAGAGAAGAATGAACCAACCTTTTTCCGATGGCTGAAGTAGATCCTCCGTTGAGCTTCTTATCCCCTTGCTGCTGCTGCTCCTTCCAAAACCTTCCCTGCAATCAAGACAAGACTATGCATGCATGCTACTGATCTATTCTAAGGTTAGAGATAAAAACACAAATCAAATAACATAGATAATACTCATGTATTTGGGACGGGAAAAGTATATTTTTCATTAACTTCAATATAAACCAACTTACAATGATTTCTGAGGTCGGTCACCGTTCCAAGATCCTGATCCTGGGATCTTCCTCTTCTTTTTGTCCTCCAACTCCTGCTGCATGAATTCCTCCTAAAGCTTGAGGCAAGGCTAAAGGGTTGGGACAAAACTGGCTTGGCAATTTGGCAGAGTTTCTTTGCTATGATTTTCCTCCTTTGAATAGTACCCCTACCCCTCCTTTTATAGGCTAGAAAGAGCTAGGGTTTTTGGCG
>ML795878.1:92998-132110 GCA_009831015.1 Picea engelmannii
ATTAAGCATATAATAATGAGAAAGGACGTTGTATACCTTGGAATGATCAGGTGAGGTGATAATGTGAGTCTAAATATTAGTGATGAAGGGTATAATAATGACAAAAGGTATAGGCAAAAAGGTGCATAGCGTGGTCCTAACATGAATATGGCTGAGACCATTAAGAATTTTCAGAAGGATGTCCAAAGCCATAAATATGATAATGAAAGGATTATGAAATCCAAAGAGCAGTAGGATGAATTCAACATGAAGCTATTGGAGGGTTTGAATAGAATAGAAAAGAAATTGGTTAAGAAAAGTGGCTCAAGTGAATCTGAAAGTCACAAACCTTCAAAGGAGAAAATAAAAGTAAAGAGTGCTATTAGACATCACCATCATTCCCAAAGTCATTCCCATAAGAGAGAAGGAAACAACTCAAGTCTATCCCCTGTCAGAAGGTATAAGAGATATGGGGTGGATGAGCTGCGAGGAGAAATGAACAAAATCAAACCTCCTACATTTGATGGTGAGCACAAGAAGGATGAAGATGCAGAAACATGGTTGCTAGGCATGAGAAAGTATTTTCAATTGCATAATTATTCTTCTCATGCAGAGGGTAGAATTTCCATCCATCAACTCAAAGGAAAGGCCTCCATGTGGTGGGATCAACTTGTGTAGGTACAACACATTGTAGAGAAAAGTGTTACTTGGAGGGAATTTAAGAAGCATTTTGAGAAGAAATACTTGAGTAAGATATATTATGACAATAAAATGAAAGAGTTATTTGAACTCAAACTCGGAAGCATGACCATAGATGAATATGAGAAAAGGTTTCTGGAACTGCTGAAGTATGTCTCTTTCATCAAGGATGAGACAGTCAAAATTCAAAGGTATTTGAGTGGATTTCCATCGTTCATCAGTGAAAAAATATAGTATGATGATCCCAAGACATTAGAAGAGACCATAAGGAGAGATAAATGCCTATATGATTAGCATAAAGCAAGGCCAACTTTCCAAAAATCTTGGGAAGACAAAAGAAGTTCAAGGTGGATCAAAGGAAGAAAGGATTTGAATCACCATTCTTCAGAAATAATCCACAAGGACAACAAATACCTAAAGAACCCAGAACGATAGAGGCAGAAGGCCAAAGGCCAAGGCAAACACCTATTCAATGTTGGGGTTGTAAAGGAGATCATAGACTCAGAGATTGTCCTCATAGAGGTGAAAAAGGAAGGATTGTTTATAATGTACAACAAGTTGAAACAGTGGAGGACATGGGTAGAAATGTGCCAAGGATCTATGCAGCCCTGGATAAAAAGAAAGCAGAGTATCAGTCCCACATGATTGAAGTGGAAGGTATGATCAACAACCAAACCCTTGCTATTTTAATTGATTCAGCAACTAGTCATAGTTATATAGACCCTAAGATAGTGGAAAGTTTGCAATTTCCAAGAAGCAAGCATGGGAAATCCTAGTTGGTGCAACTGGCTACAGGAACTAGAAGAAACATTTATGAGATGGTTAAGTCATGCCTCATAGACATGAATGGACTAAACAACAAAGAAGATCTAAACATATTGCCTTTAGGTTATTATGACTGTTTAATTGGGATGGATTGGTTGGACCCACATCATGCTCTATTGGATTTTCATAAAAAAGCATTCATTTGCTTGGATGAAGAAGGGAACCAAAGGAAAGTGCAAGGAATTCCCAGGGCAGTAACCATTAGAGAAATTTTAGCATTGCAACTGAAGAAATGTTATAGAAGAGGATGTCAAATATTTGCATCTCATATGGAGGAGACACCTAAAGACAAGGTGACAAATTTGGAGGATTATGTAGTTCTAAAAGAGTTTGAAGATGTATTCAAGGAAGTACCAGGACTACCCCCAAAGAGAGACGTTGATTTTTCTATAAATCTGACACCAGGAGCAACTCCCGTGTCAAAGAGTCCTTACAGAATGAGTACACTGGAATTAAAGGAGTTACAAATGAAGCTTGAAGAACTTCTAAAGAAGGGGTATATATGCACAAGTGTATCACCTTGGGGTGCCCCAATATTGTTTGTGAAAAATAAAGATGGAACGTTAAGATTGTGCATTGATTTCAGACAGTTGAATAAAGTGACTGTAAAGAACAAGTATCCTCTGCCAAGGATCGATGATATTTTTGATCAATTGAAGGATGAAAAGATATTTTCAAATATAGATCTCAGATAGGGATACCATCAGGTAAGAATTAAGGAGGAATATATCAACAAGACCGCCTTCAGGACAAGGTATGGTCATTATGATTTCACAGTGGTGCCATTTGGGTTGTCAAATGCACCAAATGCTTTCATGTGCTTAATGAATGGTGTTTTCCAAGAGTATTTGGAAAAGTTTGTCATTGTCTTTTTGGATCAAATTATTATATATTCCAAGTTAGAGGAAGAGCATGAACATCATTTGAGGATGGTGTTG
Source organism: Picea engelmannii (assembly GCA_009831015.1). NCBI lineage: Eukaryota > Viridiplantae > Streptophyta > Pinopsida > Pinales > Pinaceae > Picea > Picea engelmannii. The sequence continues at coordinate 95,440 of ML795878.1, forward strand.
CAAGTATTAAGGGAACGTCATCTATATGCCAATTTGAGCAAGTGCTCATTTTATCAGAAACAAATTCATTATTTGGGGCATATCATCTAGAAGGATGGGATAACAATGGATCCTGAGAAGATACAGGCCATTAGAGAATGGTCAGCACCGAATAATGTGATAGAGGTGAGATCATTCATGGGTCTTGCAGGATACTACATGAGACTTATTGAAGGATTCTCAAAGATTGCACATCCAATCACTTCTTTGCAAAGAAAGGGAGTGAAGTTTCAGTGGACACTGGATTGTGAGAAAAGTTTCCAACACTTGAAACAATTATTGACAAGTTCTCCAATATTAAGGATCACAGACCCAAATGAATATTTCATTGTATGCACCGATGCATGTAATGAAGGACTTGGTGGAGTCCTTAGTCAAAACAGGTTTGTCATATGTTACGAATCAAGGAAATTGAAGGAACATGAAAGAAACTATGCCACTCACGATTTGGAGTTGGCAACTATAGTGCATGCCTTGAGGAAATGGAGACACTACCTCATGGGAAAGAGGTTTGAGCTAAGAATAGACCAAAATGGTCTGAAATATTTATTTGATCAATGAAATATAAATGCTAGACAAAGAAGATGGTTAGGATTCCTAAGTGAATATGACTTTGATATAAATCATATCAAAGGGAAAGAGAATAAAGTGGTTGATGCACTCAGTAGGAAAGTGTTGATATTATGGTAGCTGCAAGAGGTATTTACCTCCACGTGTAAACCTGATGAGGATAGAATACTCTGGGAAGTGAGAAGAAACCCTAATGAGTTGGCTAATAACCCTATAAGACTTGTCAGCTCAAGAAGATAATTTATATTAGGTTATTATCCTCCAAGAGAAGAAGTCGACGAGAAGAATTAATATATACTGAACAGACAAATACCCAGAATGAGAAGTTGGCCGAAGTAGTTAGCTAGAATTAGTATAAATGTAGGAGGCCAGTTCTCATTCTGGCAGGCAGTCTCAGAATTGCAGAGCAACAACTTATACGTACTGCAGTGCCCAGTCTTGTGTGTAGGTTTGAGGAGAGTTGCCATTGCAGTTGTTGCAGCTAGCAGATCACGTTTGGCTTGGACTATCTGTTGGTTAGAGTTTGGACTATTTGATCAGCTCTTGTTGATGTGCTATCCTTGGGGAAAGGTGCACTACCCTTTGTTTGGCTACTAGCCAAGGGTTTTCTTCCAGAATGATTCTCTGTCAAGGTTAAGGTGCTTGGAGGGTGGCTTCAGCCTATGGTTGGGTGACAATAGTATTGTCAATGGTAAAATGAGAAAATTCATTCATATTCTAACAGGTTATGGGCCCACACCTCCTTCATTCAGTCTAACTTCTGGAAGGAAACATAGCCATAAGAATATTATTCTTGTTGAAGAATGACCGCTAGAGTTTCTAGCAGGGGCAGTCACCATAGCACTGTCGCTAGGGTTACTAGCAAGTGCAGTTACAGAACCCCTAATCCTCTCATTGAGGAACCTTAAGTGAAGGGATTGACCTAATCTCTGGATAGATCAGTGCACCCTAGGTTATCACATCTCCTGATACTCTCAAAAAGCCAAGATGTGAAGTTTAAGCTTTTGGTCAAATCTAGGGTTGACCAAGTCAAAGAAGCAATGAATTACTCTATGAAGTCACAGAACAAGTTATATGGAGATTCTAACTTTAGAGCGTGGAAGACAAGGATTGATCTCATCCTTGCTAAGAATAAAGTGATGGATATCATGAAACCAGACTTTGAAGAAGGAAAAGAGAAGGAACCATAGAACATTGTAGCTATGGAGAAGTTCAAAGACGGTGACATAAATGCCATGAGTATCATAGTGGACTCTATCAAAGACCACTTGATACCCTACATCTCCCATATTAACTCATAAAAGAATATGTATGATGCCCTAACAAACCTCTTCTCAGTTATAAACATTGGAAAAATAATGAGTCTGAAGAATGATCTCTGTGACATGAAGATGAATGATGATGACAACATAACACCATACTTTGTGCGAATCTCTCAATTAAGAGATCAACTACAAGCTATTGAAGAGATCATTTCAGAGTAGGAAATGGTAAGTACTCAATGGTCTTCCCAAGAAATGGGATGCATTTCCACAAGCATGAACACAAGGAAGGAGTATCCTACATTTGAAGAACTTTGGACTTGTTGTGCTCAAGAAGAATCCAGGATAAATGCAAAACATAAACCCCAAAGGAAGTACGATTATCAAGCCTTCACAACAAGATTCAATAATTTCAGGAACAAAAGGAAGTTTGGTTCAAGGAGGAATCTAAATAAAGAAAAATACATTTCAAAAGTACAATTCTTCAACTGTTGAAAGTATGGTCACTACAAGAATCATTGTTTTGAGCTAAAGAAAAGGAAGGAGAAGAACGAAGCATCAGTTGCCGAAGAAAAGGAACCCACAAAGAAGACTAAGAAGGATGAAAGAGACTTCTTCTTCTGAAGGTAACAATACTCTTCTTAGTTTTTATACATATCTTGTTTGCATCGTCTCCGTACATATCTTGTATATCTATCTCTTGGAAGATAATGTGTTCCAAGGAGAACTATACCTATGGAAGAAAAACAAGATAAGGATTGATATCATTATACAATACACATGAAAGGATGAAATACATCAAACAATCATGTGGAAGCTATTACAAGATAAGACGAAATCAGAATCAATCATGAAGAAGCAAAGGTAGAAAGAAGTCAGCAATCAAGAGGAAATTGGAGAAAGACTTATGCAGAAGACAATAAGATGGAAGTGTGGACTCTGTTAGATGGAGGGAGACAATTATATATTTCATAAGACAATAAGAATGAAGATGGAAGCGTGGACTCTGTTAGATGGAGGGAGTCGATTATATGCACTCATACATGAAGCAAGGATTAGGAGGGAGATAATCCTATGATCCATTGAATATGATGAAGGATATATCCATGGTAGCAACCATGAAAGATAGTACATGTTCAGTTCAACCATAGAAGAAGTCTTCTTCGAAGAGAAGCCTTAAATTATTCTTGGTTGTCCATCCACATCCATGATCCTATGATGAAATAAAGAAATGGAATCTTTAGGGTATGTAATCTATAAGAAACTCCATGTACCCAATAGATAAAGAAAAAAATTAGAAAGAACATGAAGATTCCAAGAAAGAAAGAGAAGCTAGAACATCTAGTCATTGTAGTAAGAATCACAAGATTACCAGCCTGATATGAACTCACTAAAATCAATCAAACAGAGGAATTGAAAGTTGTGATTAAGAATAGTGTATATATGCAAGCATTGGAAGATCCAAAACTAGAGGCTATCCCATATGGAGGGATAATACCATGATGGTTACTTGTTCTAGTAAACTAGACATATCTCTACATAAGTCATTGTATCATCCGCAACATCCATGGGTTGAATTTTTACATCAGATAAATGCAAAGATTGTTCTCCTAAGAAATTGAACAAAGAGTGTATGAAGAGAAACCTCAAGACTTTGGCATACCAGAAAGAGACCGTTGTATGAAGATGGAAGAAGATAACTTGGTGGAGAACCTCTAGTGCACAGCAGAAGCATGGTGAAGATTTTCTATAATAGAGATACTGTATCAAGATGATTACTCAGTAGATCAGATCTCATGATGACAGAAGAAGTGCCACATGGATATGTTCCAGTTTTCCAACAATGATATACTCTATTGTTCAGAGCTACATGAAGCCTTCAGAGAAAACCAGTGTTCTAGACTAAAGTACATTTGAAATCAAGAATTACATTATTTTTTATGAAGTCAAGAAAGGAGAAAGTGGTTCTCCAATACATATCTCCACAGATGAGCAGATAAGAAGAAATTTTGGTAAAGCTTCTATCCAAGATGAAAGAGTGTGCGTACTCAAGCTGGAACTCGTGGAGACGACTTCTTTATTAAAAAAGGATGAGATGAATCCCAGGTTGGGAGGGAGCACTGATGTATTATTAATTGATGGACAATCATTTTTCAGTTCGAAGATTGGTCTAGGATGACCAGATTCTTTCCTGTTCGAAAAGTGGATTGAGATTTCTGACGAACATCAATTTCCCATTATGGTTAACATGGGAAATGGTCCAAATTTTTGTTGTACCATAGACAGTGACTTCCCATTGTGGTTAACATGGGGAGTGGTCTAGGGAAGTATATTTTCTTGAGGGTTACTCAAGAAGACTGGCCTCCCTCATCAGACAACGATTTCTCATTGTGGTTAACATCAGGAATGGTCTGTTTTGGAGGTTGATATAGGACAGTATTTTCCTCTTGTGGTTAACAGAGGATATGGTACGAACAATCATTCCTTAGGGTGTATTCATTCTCTCTAGGTTGCACTTTTTTTAGTGTCGGAGGAATGGCCTAGGGTGGGGAATAGTCCAGGTTCAACAATTAGGGACATGCATTCCTTAGAGTGTATTCATTCTCTCCAGGTTACACTTTTTTAGTGTCGGAGGAATGGCCCAGGGTGAGGAATGGTCCAGGCTCAGAAATCAGGACAATCATTCTTCCTTTCTTGAAAAGAATGGTCCAGAGTCATATCTCACAGATGTGAGTGGAAGAATGGCCCAGATGATTCTGTTTATATCATGACATTGTTTCTATGTAGGTTGATATCAGATGATTGTTATGAACACTATATGTCTCTAGACAATATATGTATACTACTGTGGTGGATGTGTTCCACTGTTTGGGAATATATGTCACTAATGAAGTACCTGTGTGCTACTTGGTGTGGTAGTGTACCACTAGATTGTAGTTGTGTACTACTATGGATAGACACAGTTGTGTTCTATTGAATGATTTTGTTCCAATTGCCTTGAAGACTATCAACAATGTTGAAAATGATTATCAGCTAGATGAATTATGAACAGAGATTTCCTAGACAGAAAATGGTTCAGAACATTTACTCTTCTAGATTAGAAGAATGACTTTTGTATCACTCTGTGGAGTGAGCATCATGTCTAATTACTCAGATAAAGTATGGTTTCAAGAGATTATGCAGCTGATGACATTGATGATGATGATGGTGCTCATGATATAGTCATGATATAGTATTTACAACTATGTTGATGCTACAGGGTGAATGGTATCTTTTGTGCTCAAGAACATTACCTGTAATACCTCGCTAGCTAGGAGGGAGTGTTGATATTTTGGCAGCTGAGGGAGGTATTTACCTCCATGTGTAAACCTGACAAGGATAAAATACTCTGGGAAGCAAGAAGAAACCCTAATGAGTTGGCTAATAACCCTAGAAGACTTGTCGACTCAAGAAGATAATTTATATTAGGTTATTAGCCTCAAAGAGAAGAATTCAACCAAAAGAATTAATATATACTGAACAGAAAGATACCCAAAATGAGAAGTTGGCCCAGGAAGTTAGCCAGAATTAGTATAAATACAGGAGGCCAGTTCTCATTCTGGCAGGCAGTCTCAGAATTGCAGAGAAACAACTTGTGCGCACTTTAGTGCCCAGTCTTGTGCACAGGTTTGAGGAGAGATGCCATTGCAGCTGCTACAGCTAGCAGATCACATTTGGCTAGGACAATGTCTTGGTTAGGGTTTGGAATATCTGATCATCTCTTGTTGATGCACTATCCTTGGGGAAAGGTGCACTACCCTTTGTTTGGCTATCTAGCCTAGGGTTTGCTTCCAGAATGATTCTCTATCAAGATTAAGGTGCTTGTAGGGTGGCTTCATCCTATGGTTGGGTGACAATAGTATTATAAATGGTAAAATGAGCACATTCATTCATATTCTAATAGAAGGTACGTAAATTACATGTTACAACCATTAGCATGTACCAGACTAATATTAAAAGAAAAATTCTGGAGGCTGCAAATACCAATCTACAATACAAAGAATTGGTAGCAATGCTACAACAGGGTAAGATGCTTCAGAAGGTGGATAATTATAAGTTGGGAATAGATAGAATACGTTGCACAAGAATAGGATTTTTGTTCCAAATGTCCAGGACCTAAAATGTATGATTTTGCATGAGATGCATAATGTTCCTTATGCATGGCACCTTGGATATCAGAAAACCATGACATCAATCAAGAGCCATTAATTTTGGCCAGGTATGAAGGGAGAGATAGAAAAATAAATCGCAATATGTATGTAATGCCAAAAAGTTAAAGCAAAACATAGGCACCCAGCAAGAGTGCTACAACCTTTTCCCATTCATGAATGGAAGTGGGAAGTGGTGACAATGGATTTTATTACGGGATTTCCCAGAACAGGCAAGCTACATGATTCGATTATGGTGGTGGTGGAAAATCTTACAAAAGCTGCCTATTTTATTCCACTAAAAACTAATTATAAGGAAAAATATGTCGATGATAATTTCATGAAGGAAGTTGCACGATTGCACGGAATTCCTAAAACGATTGTGTTTGACAGAGACCCAAAATTCACCTCAAATTTCTAGAAAGGATTGTTCAAAGGATTTGGAATGAATCTGAACTTTAGTATATCTTACCATCCTGAGTCTGATGGACAGACAAAGAGGGTGAATAGAGTGATAGAGGATATGTTGAGAATGTATGTGATGGATAAACCATCAAAATGGGAAGACTACCTACATTTAGTAGAATTCGCTTACAACAATGGGTATCAGGAATCATTGAAGATGATCCCATTTGAAGCACTTTACAATAGAAGGTGCAATACTCCAGTAAGTTGGGATAACCCAACGGATAGAACAGTAGTTGGGCCAGAGTTGCTCAAGGAGATGGAGGACCAAATGTTAAAAATTAAGCAGAATTTGAAAGATGCCCAAGACAAAAAGAAAAGTTATGCTAATAAAAACAGAATCCAAAGAGAATTCAAAGTTGGTGATCATGTTTTCCTAAAAGTGAAAGATATCAGGAGTTCCCTAAAGCTGGGAAGTTGCATCATGTTGGCAGCCATATTTTGTGGACCATTTGAAATCCTAGAAAGGATTGGTCTCGTTGCTTATAAGATTGCATTGCCTACATCTATGTCTATTCATAATGTATTCCATGTATCATTGCTAAAGAAATACATACCTGATGCTAATCATGCTATTGATTAGAATGTTATTCAGGTGGAGCAAGAAGGTGCTTTCCAAGTGCATTCGGTGCACATTTTTGATCGGAAAATGAAACAACTCTAGAATCGATCCATAGGGCTTGTAAAGGTCCAATGGACTTGGTACGGACTTGAAGACGCTACTTGGGAGCACAAGGATGTAATGCGGATAGAATACTCGCATCTTTTTGAAAATTTTGTTGTATATGGGTACATGATGCACTGAGGACAGTGCATAAATAAGGGGAGGGGATTGTAATAGCCCTCGGTCGAACCCAAATGCAAATGTAATCCAAGTATATTTAAGCTAGTGAGCTATTTAGACATCATTTTTGTAATACACTTTTCATGGCATGGTGCGCGCATATACTGCGCAGTAAAGTGATGTAGTGTGAACATTTTTGGATACCGTGTGCAGTAACTAAAGAGCGTGCAACCTTGAGGTCAGTAGATACCGCAAACAGTAACTAAAGTGCGTGCAATATTAAGGTCAGCGAACTTTTATGTATATGGTATGAATTATAGGCTGGTGAGCTGGTATTATAAGCTGAAATGCTTATGTTTTGGTATTAGGCCGGAATGCCTAGATGTTAAAGGCCAGTGCACCTATTTTGTACATGTCTCTTGATTAATATAAAATACATCGCTGCGCGTAGACTAACCACGATAAAAGAGATGGGGGACTGAAATTCACCAGTTAGGGAAAGGGAGGTCCAAAAGTCAAGGGAAAGGGTTAAGATAGAGAGCTTAAGCCAAAAAGGGAATATCATATTAATATTTCCTAAAGCCTAAAGTATGGATAATTATTTTATCCTAAGTTCCAAAGTTGGGGACAAGTGGACCAAAGTAACTTCCGATATGACAAGTGTAAAGTTGGGGACATGCATTCATATCGTGGGGAAACTTAGCTCTTTTGGGGTCACTTTTCACAGGGATTTCTTACCAGCAGTGGGACCATCATTCTCACCATTGCTTTCACGATCAGTTTCATGATGATTCCTTCCATCACTCAGTTATCTAGTCAATGATTCCAGGACCATTTTCATTCATGCATTCCATTATCCTTGAGACATCCATTACATCATATCTGAGCCTGTTCCCATAGCCTTTTCCGATTGGTGTATTTGTTTATCTTGGAGCGGGATTGAAGAAGCGGGTTGTCAGGCCCGTGAGAAATTATCTGAGTGAGAGAATTGTTGGGGATTGATTCTCGAAGGTGCTAAACTGCAACTACAATTCTCTGAGACTTCTAGTCTGGCTTGTTGTTGAAGCCTTGGAAGGGAAGTGGGGCAGTCGAGGGACTGTTGAGAAGAGAAGGGGCACACTTCCTTGGGTGGGACAGGCATGTGGGGAATGAGAGGTTGTAGGTTGTTAGTTGAGTGAGCACCTGAGACAGAGTCTTTCCTATTGTCCATGAGCCTTAGCCTGGTTAGGAACCCTTTACCTGGGTGGAGTTCAGTCCCAACTCGGGGGTGACTCACTGTTGAGAGTGATAAACAGTTTATTCTAAGGCTAGGAGGTTCATGGATGGTCTGCACGCAGTTGGTGACATTCCTACCAAGATAAGTACCGGTTATGTGATGAATTTACATGTTGCATTGTCATTGTGTGTTATTTTATGGGTTTTATTACATGTGTGATCATAACTATCTGTATGTTTAAGGGTATACCCCTGTGTACGTTGTATGTCTGTTTTTACTATTAATTCAGCTTGAAAATCATATATTTACATAATGAAACTATTTTTTATGCTTTATATGTGAAGCTTCCGCTAGAGCATTGTATTCATATGTTTAATTGCATGCAGTTCAATATGTATGTATGTATGTGTGTATATACATGCAGTTTCAAGAGTAAATTTATGTGGCATTTCTCAGTTGACTATTGGGTATGCTACTGTATGTTCCATGGTATGGGAACGAAAGCATTCCCTAGAGTAGCATGGCCTGACCTAAAGGCTGGGAATGTTACTGGATGGTGTCAGAGCAAGAGTAGGTTCTCTAGAGTGGCATAATCCGGCCTGAGGTTGGCCGGGGGATCATTACAGAATGGTATCAGAGCATGAAAGAATGTTATGGATTGGCATTTCCCGACCTGTGGGTGGTCGCAGATGTCATAGATGCACATATTTGAGAGTTGTCTTGGTGATTGATCTTGGTGAGTAGATCTAATTTGGTTGATAAGATTGATGAGACAGGTTGTTGTGATAGGTTGTTTGGACAGGTTGTTGCGATAGGTTATTTGTACAGGTTTGGTTCATGGTTGATGCACTTTTTCATGGTATATGTTTTTTATAGGTTTGTTGCATGGTACAAGTTGTGTATAGGTTTGATGCATGGTTGATGCACTTGTTCATGGTACAGGTTTTTTATAGGTTGGTGCATGGTTGATGCACGTGTTTATGGTACAATTTGATTACAGGTTGATTGGTACAAGTTTACAGTAGTATATCTCATAGTGATAGTGTGACAGTGGTTCCATCATTCTACTTATACGTCATTTAGGTTGGACTTGGCAAGGACAAGTGGTTGTAGCCACCTTCCGGTTGTAGCTGGAGAACATAGGGGGTTGTAGCCTCCTTTTGGTTGTATCCAGAGAATAGGAGAGTTGTAACTTCTGTCAGGTTGTATCCTGAGAAACTAGGGTGTTGGAGCCTCCTTCCAGTTGTAGTTGGAAAACAAAGGAATTTGGTGCTTCCAATGAATGTAATTATCAAGACATATAAGAAAAATCATTCTGTGGTTTTCTCTCGCTCTGGGTTTCAACGTAAAACCCTGGTGTACTGTGTATAGTATGATTGTTCATTTGTTCATTGCTTATTTACTCTACAGTTATTGGATGATAATTCTACATTGATATAACACTTGTATTATATGGTTAAAAACGATTAAATTTCTCTATTACTAATTCGCCTCCCCCTCTTAGTAATCCAACAAAAACTGGTATCTTAGGTTTGTTGGACCTACCACACTTTGGAAGAGGCCAGTATGAAAACAATTGCATCAAGCAGGTGATGGCAGTCACACATGACAGCGATATATGATTGGACCATCTCATCTCAATAGACATAGAGCTCATTTCACACATCACAGGGCTTCCATCATGAGGCATGGATCCTACATAGCTCCTCAAGGAAAAATAAAGGAGAAAACACTGGTCAAGGAGATGAAAAATAAATACATCACCGAAAGGGGGACGTGCACAATCATTATCAACCGGATTAGTGGCATTGTGACGAGAATATAAACTAAAATTATCTACTCAGAAAATGCCGCAAGGAGGAAGTCCTGGTTGGGGTTGTCACAGCTGTAGCATAGTGTGCTGAGGGCACCACAATCAGTTGGGCCCCTTATTTGTTGAATTTGTTTCTAGACGACTGCAAGGATGTGTAGGATCCGGGGAAAGAATTTCATTATTCATGGTTGATAACACTGATATCCATTATGGGATGGAAGGAGACAAATTATGCAATATTTCTTCACTAGACCCAAACCCAATCATGGAGCGAGATATTTATCGATTGGAGCTACTTCGGATGCCAAGAACAGAAAAATGAATGAAGCTATATTTGAAGGATATCTCCATGACCTACAGGAGACCATCACCAACACATGGAGGATAACACCACAGGTTGTTTCAAACTATCAAGGCCAAGCCAACTTCAAAGCCACTAGACATGCATCGTGGATCCAGACGCGGAAGGACCGCAACAAGGAATGGCTACAACTATGTTATTGCATTATGGAGGGGGACATAGAAATGATCATTAAGGTTTGGGATGACGAATGGAGGATTCCAGTCCTCACTCGAGAAATACCCGCAGAGGTATATGAGGAGGAGGCAATACATGAACATACACATGCTAAGGAAGTAGGGTAGGAATGGGCACAACCAGAGGAAGTAACAATACCTAAGAAACCAAGGACAGGCAAGACCAAAACACAATAGAAGAAAGGGGGGACATCCATGATAGGAGTCCAAACAGAGAAGAAGAACAATACACATGTGCCCCAAGTACAACAAAAATAGGCCAAGACAACACATGGGACTACATCAAGTCCTACTCCACAAGATCCAGGCCAGACTAAGCGGCCAACCACTTAGATGTGGGGTGCACACAAGAAGATGAAGGTGCATAGAATGCCTATAGAATACACGATCACGAAGGATGATGTAGAAATGCAGGTGGTCCAGGACCGTACATTCAAGGATTTTGATAATGTTGCGCGCCAAAGGGAAATAATTGAAGAAGAGATGGCATACATGTGACAAATCCTCAGGCAGATCAGGGAAACACACACAACTGATAGCAGCATATAAATGGGGTTGTCAGCATCACATATCCGAGGAGAACATGTAGCAAGTGAGCGGGACACAGTCCAGACGATAGCACAACCAATTTCAACATTTCACATCACACCTAGCATGTTGCACATGGACAAAATCGTAGGGCAGACACCCTTAAAGGAATTGGCTCAATTGCAGTTGGTATTGTCATGGATACCAACAAAGGACTTATATAAACTACAGGTTAGCATTACACATGAGGTACAGTCTCGTCCACGCATAGATATATCTGAACTGCAATAGGTAAAGGATAAATGGGACAAGATGGAATTGGTATTCGAACAGGCCAATATTAAGACCAAAGAGGAGAGGGAACACATGAAGGGACTGTAACAGAAAGTGGTCATATCCTACAATAATATTCCAAAGACCACGCAGGCAGACGCACTCATAGTGACAAAGAATATTGATCAGATTGTGCAGATAATTGATCAATACCAGCAAGAGATTGAGAATCTCAAAGAGAAACTCACACCTACCACTCCACGAGAGGTGAGGGAGTAAAGGAAACAAGAGGAAACAAAGAAGAAATAGGAGATATAACAAAAATTCCATGTGGTGGATGACTTGTTCAAGAAAGAAGCATAGCTCTGGACGAAGCTAGAAGAGGATCAACAGGTCCAACAGTGGGACCAGGAAGGAGAAAGGATAAGCACAACTATCCAAGACCTTAAACAGAGGCAGAAGACAATTTCAATCACAGAGCACTTCAAAGGGGCAGAAGGCATGAAGAAACTGCAGGAAAAACTCATAACCCCGCAGAGGCAGAAAAAGGAGCACCAGGATCAAATGGAACTGCTCAAGGAGTGAGCAACAAAGGTCATTGCATAGACAGAGGAAGACAAAACATATATGGCACAAACCTAGGAAGAATGTGAAAGGATGGTCAGTGATGATATTGGAGTGCAGGTATTGGACACACTCAAGGAGAAGACCGTGCAGGACCAAACACAACAAACAAATCTCATGGAGAATTTCCAAGTGATCACAAGGGAGATCGATGAAGCAAACACGGGTTAGGTGGCTTGGGAGGAGCCACATGTCAGTGTTGGGGGCATGTTGGAAGCAGGCCAAAGTGGAAAGAAACGATATTTTGGGAAGGAAGGCATGCATGAGGAAAGCAACAGCTGGAAGGAAGAGCAACATGTGCGCATGCATGGAAGACCTAACGACGTTCGGGTTAGGGTTTTTGTAATACATTGTAATGGTTGATAAGCCAGAAATGAATATATATAGATACCTAGAATGTATAGGGAAGGAGTGCGAGAGATATAGAAGGCAATAGTTGTAATCTCAAGAGAGGGCGGATATAGAGGGTCTTGAGGAAGAGTCATGTTTTGATACTAGATGTAATACTTTGTCATACAACCCAATTTTGTAATCTATTGAGCCAGAGAGGGCCAGGAGGGTAGATATCGAGGGTTAGATCATAGGCTAAGGAGCCAGGTGTGATCTAGTCCGCCTTGCAATAGATCTCGACCCGAGTGAGGATGACTTGTAAAGCACGTGATGATGTAGTTTTTGAACTTCCATAATAGAAGAGCTAAGAGCCATATCTTTGTGGACTGATGCAGGAGCATCGCAATTACCAAAGTAGTGTGGAGCCAGTGCATGTGTTTTTTTTACACATGACATATTGCTTTGAAAACTTTTGGGAAATGATGCGCCAAACCTTCAATGAACCATTTATGAAGGAGTGCCTTTTGTATATTGTATTGGACCTTGAGCGACACACTCTCGTCCTTAGTAGATAGGAGGCATTTAATCTAGTGAATGCTGGTAGATAGGGTTTTAATTCTAGATTTGATAGTTTTAGAGTCCAAGAGGGAAAACGGATATAGACACCCTCATTGTATCATTGTAGAATAATCAAGCATTCTGGAGAAAGAGCAAGCAGAGAATTGTGTGAAGAACACCCCATGTATAGGCATTTGAATTAATATAAGAGCTTTGATTCAAATTCATGGTTTGTGTTGATTCTCTGTGTGTGTTGATATTGATATGCTCATGAATGTTTGTTTTCTGTTATGTATTTTCTTTGATATGCTGTGCATATGATTTCATGTTTAAATGTGAGGTCTGAGAGGATGAGGAGATGAGTTTCAATTGTTTTTCTATGTGAGCAAAGATTCCTGCAAGGAGTGCAGTCGAAGTCATCCGCAAGGAGTGCGTTGATGGAAGCTCAGGTAGTCTAACTTTTGTTCTCGTTCACCCATAAGTGAATTTGGGTTGCTGAAGCCATGCAAGGAGTGCACAGGCAGAAGATAAGCCTCAGAGTTGCGATTCTGAGCAAAGCAATCGAAGACTGCTACTGCAGGAGTGCGCAGAGTCGAAAGGATTCAACACTTGGGAGTTGTTGAATGTTTGCCGCAAGGAGTGCGTGCAAATCCCTCTGAAAGAATCAGAGTGGGAAAGCTCAGGAGGTATAGAACCTTCGAGAAATTGTCAAAGGAGAGCACAAGAATTTTGTGTCGTGGAATGTTCAAGCGAGAGTTGCAAGTGCATGTGCTAGAGGGTAAGTTTTGAGAAGGAATACTTAGTTATTCTCAAGAAATATTCAAGGAGGAGAAGCCGACGGCCCAGATCTTGTGGAGAGGATTTGCAGAATCCCGTCAGTCATTGGATTTTCCATAATAATGGTGAGGTTGCAGTTACATCCAGAAGTTCGAGCTCAAAATATTGTGAGTCGTTGGATCAACAGTCGATTTCCCGCCAACCGTCAGATTTGGCAGGAGTTGCGCCGGGGTTAAGCCCTAGTGAGCAAAGGAGAGTTCTGGGGAGGCATCGGGATATTGGAGGCATCAGTGTTTTAGAAGTCAAGAAACTCGAGACCCCTCAAGTCTTGAAACACCGATGGAATCATAGCCATGGATCTCGGATAGGACACACGTCAGAAATTTGGGGCAAGTCAGGGTTCAGCATTTTGGGGTTTCTGAAGACAAAGGAATCGTTGCATCAGGAATCGCGATTTCGCTATACTCGATAGGGTGACGAGGAAGTGGTGATGTGGAGGAGTAATCTCTCACGTGCATTGGGGATCGGTATATCAGGATTCTCGGTGACGAGAAAATCATCGCAAAATTAGTCGCGAAACTCCGATACGCGATTTCCCGATCACCACAGGAGTGTGGGCCATAGGCGCTAGAGCATAGGACAGGTGGCAATTTGTATCGGAGTTCAGGGAATTGAAAGTCCCTTGCAAATGACAACGGGAATCACAATATTATGATACATGATTTCCCGATGGATACAAGTACAGAGTGGGGACCACCAGGGTCAGAGAGGTGAATAGGTGTCACACCACACTGAAGTATCGGTATATCGGGAATCGGGGATCTGTGAGGTAAGTTGTCTACAACAGCGCAAGTGTCAATTTTTCGATGGGAGAAGTCTCGACAAAAGTCATCCATCTGTGTTGGGAACCATCGGGTTTCGGGAATTCAAAATACCTGAATTCGTGACCATAAGACTCGCGATCACGCGAAGTCCGATTTCCCGATTTGAAAGGGGATTCCATTTAAGAGAACTCTGTGGGTACTGAGATGTCCCGATAAGGGAGTTGAAGAGATTTTTAAGTTCTTCAGGCCAAGGGAAGAGAAGGTCCTATGTGAGAAGACATGCCCTGGGTGGCGTGCCTACGTCATGGACGTAGCCTAGGAGGGGGTGAACCACGGTAAAACATGTGTTATGTGATTGAATTTTTATGTCTCTTTTACTGTTTATGAGTAGATATTAGCATGATCAATGAATGGGTTAATTATATTACATGCATAATCATGAATGATAGTATATTTCTTTAATAAGTTAAATAGAACTCTTAGTGCACACTTCTCAGATATCCACTCAATCCTGGACTGCAAACACCTGAGTATTGCAGTCACCCATTAAGAATATCTTGGGTGAGACTGCGCAGTGCACTCTATGTGCTGCATTTCCTTCTAGTTTACCAGGAGGGCCGATAGTTTTAGAGGCTTTGCTAGAACCCTAGTAGACTTGAACCCTGGGTTAATCATGTTAAAAGTATAACACAAAGATACCAAACCAACAGTTTCCAAGTGGCAAGGTGAAAACCATTATAGTTTCACATTCCCTCATGAGGTGTACGATCACAAGAAAGGCTGGGTTCGTGATAGTTGGTATCAGAGCTTGTTCATGTAAAGGTTGATGAATAGTTGGTGAGCTCTTCACCACTATCTTGATGATAGTTGGTATCAAAGAACGTTCATTGCAGACTTTGAATAAAGTTCGGTGAATAATTGGTGAGATCCTCACTACTACTATAATGGTGATAGTGGTTTTGAGGCACATTGTGAATCCAGTTTGGGCGTAGACTTGGTGATTGGTTTGGTAAGGTGGACTGACCTATCATAAAAATAGTATGGGTGCATACTTGATTTTTTTGAGGAGCAAGTTGAAACAATAGTAGGTGAGAAAGTGAGGAAGGTTTCTTGGCATGATAACTGGTCATTGACAGCTTCATGGTGGAGCAGATTGCGAAGAGGGTTTTGTGACAACAGTTCCTTAGAACAATTTTGCAGCACTAAGACAAGGGGGGTATGGAGTTGGAGTTTTGGGCTTGATTGATTTGGTGACGAAACAAGTTGGTAGTTCTGGTGGGTTGACGGTGAACTTGGGATGCAACAATATTTCAAATGAAGAGTTGTCATCATAATGGAACAACTGTAGTTTTTGTGTAGTGAACCATAGCAAGTGCAACCCCTATATATACTTTAGCATTGAATTCATCCAAGATGATAGTCATGGTAATTGGTGCACATCACAGGTTGATGACTTTGAGTTCATGACACTTTCATCCATAGGATAGGAGGCACATTGGAGGAATAAGTGGCTTTGCAGTGAAAATGTTCAAGAGGTAGTTAATCCAAGGTTATATGGAGAAGCCACCTTGGAAAAAGGCATTGGATGAGGACGTGTTGTGGATGAAAATTCATGGTTTTCCTAAGGAGTAGGAAAAGTATCTTCTAGGGCCTGAGGATTAAGGTCGTCTAGGTGGATAAGAACATAGAATAGAAGGAAACAAGGTCCAATTGTGAAGTTTTCCTGGAGAGTTGAATGCACCACCAGAAACCAATATTCACCACAGTCCATGGACAGGACGATTTTCCCGATGGCATGATAGTGTGGACTATATCACACAATCATTTGACAAACTTGAATGCAAAAATTTCATAGGGAGGACGAGTTGCAGGTCGCACAATATGGTGAGACACGTCATTCAATGGAGTTAGTCGAATGGACAAAATGGGTCACACAACAAAGAAATAGACGATTGGCTCAAACATTGGTAAATGATGAAGAGCTTGGAGACTAGGGTGGGAGAGTTGATGGAGGATGAACCAACCAAGTGCATGATGAGTTCATGACTTGAGGCGAGTTCAAGTGAAAATTGCATAGTTGGGTTGGACACACTTCACCGGGTCAACCTTGTGTAAACCCACATGGAGTTAGAATAGATTAGATTGTTGGTGGTACAATACACTTCATTGTACAAACCGAAGTGATTTTTGGTTGAGTCATGGAGGACTCCATGAAGGACTGGATCACAACATGGGATGATTTGGGCAGCGAAAAAAGTGTGTATTTGGACTTGGTGTGGAGATAACCAAGGTGAGTAGAGATATAATGGTGGAGGTGTGCAAGTTGGTCATGCAACAGTTGGGATTGAACAAGTTGGACTGACGAACTTATGCATCGGTGATTGGATGAATTCATGTGGATATTAACTGTAAGGTACCATATGTAATATGATATGTAGAAACAAGAATGTTCAATAGATATCAATGGAACAACACAATATTGATAAGAGAAACACAAAAAATGGTACCTTTATTCAGAGAAAGCAATGTTCACTTGCCTCTTTGAGGGGGAAAACTCCAACAGAGAAGAACTCTATTGCAATAATTCTCATGACCAAGTTTCTCATGCCTCCTACTCATATTTATACTAATTATATCTTCTAAAGAACATTCTATATGAAGATATTTCTAGAAGTGAAAGATTATATGAGGTGTTCTTACATTGACATGTTCACATTTATTAAATAGGCCTTATTAACTAATTTTGGCCTTTATTACATGGAAAGCATATTATTTCAGCTATGTGATGGGTTATGAAGGTTAGTGTTATGAGGAAAATCTCTCTATGGCTAGGGGAAAACCACAATAGATGGAATGACACCCATAAATCAACTCTAATCTCAAATATGATATATAAATGAAATGCTAACAAGACAAGTCTAAGATCCTACTTCGTTTGGAAGTTTGAAGAACACTGTTGAGCACATGACCAAAAAATTTATACCTGCAACTTGTCCTCAACAACCAATATATGCAAGCATACAATGATAATATATTATGTCAGCATATAAAATAGCATAATCCATTAACATACATGAAAAATATGCCCATGGAAAGTAATTCAAATATTTGCAAGATATCAATTGGACGAGAAAAGAGTATTTTTATTAAAGTAATCGACATAAGTACATAGGTGACAAACTTCTGTTTGGAAGTTTGAAGAACATTGTTGAGCACATGACCAAAAAATTTATACCTGCAACTTGTCCTCAACAACCAATATATGCAAGCATACAATGATAATATATTATGTCAGCATATAAAATAGCATAATCCATTAACATACATGAAAAATATGCCCATGGAAAGTAATTCAAATATTTGCAAGATATCAATTGGACGAGAAAAGAGTATTTTTATTAAAGTAATCGACATAAGTACATAGGTGACAAACTTCTGTAATGACACATATCGGAACCAAGAAACTAAGTCTCTCTAGATAGGCCTCCTCCACTTCAATCCTCTGCAAAGGAAAAATCATATATAGGAGTCAATGAGGTTTTCCATCACAAAGTAGGAAGAGATTGGGGGATGAACACAAGAAGTTAATACTTTCAAGGACAAAAGGATGAAAACTCAATATGAAGTGAAATATCTCCAGAGTGTCTTTTCTCTCAATGTTGAATTGTTTTTTAGGATTCGATATGGCTGAATTTATAGCCTCCAAATGGAATTGAAGGGTCGATTTAGAGTTTTTTCAGTATATGGAAGGTCAAGGATCATGGATCGCATGACATGGCATGGAAACCTAACATAATTTTTAATTTTTGAGCACCAAACCCAATGTACGCAGGATGTAGTGGAACAACCTGTGTATACACTTTTTGTGTAACTGATAGGGTGCGTATATGTACAAAAATGTGCATTTTTTGTTGTGGAGTGAACAAAAAGGGCACTTCAAGTCTACAAGGGGAAATGGAAGGCCATCCAAGCATGGAGTGAGGAAAAATTTGCTGTAACATATGCCCCCTAATGTGTGAGGTCAGAGGACTATATGCGATGGCCGAAATATATTAAAATTCCCAAAAGTGGAGTAATGAAGACTCAGCTAGAAGTACTAGTTACTCATGAGAATATTACAATCCATAATGACTTTGTACATATGTATGAAAATATGAATTACACTACAGATCCATGTGGATATATATCAAAGAGTTGTTCATGGCCTTGAATAGGCAATACAAAGTGGACATATTCCATAGGATGTCATAGTCATGAATAATATAAAGTGGAGTCCAGTATCAAAATCAACTGAAGATATTTGTATACAATGGAGTACAATCTAATCTCCATGATCAATGAATTCATATAGGTACAAGTCCAATGAAAGAAAACAACAGACAATGGATGCTGCTACTCTAAGATGGAGGTATTCTACACTATCCACTGAAGGTGCAAGTCTACATTATGCGAATAGAGGATTTGAGTTTGAACATAATGAGGATTCATTTGGTTACTTGTCATTAAGGTATATCGTTAAAAAATATGAGACAACCCACCGATAATGAAAGTAGGTATCAAGGCATTGAGTAAATTCCACAAGTGTGAATAAGGGTGTTGAGGTTGGACACTTGAAGAATCCATCAATCTGGAGACATTGATGTATTCCCAACTATCCTTGGTTGGAGAAACCTCCACTAATGAATGCAAGCCTCTAGGTAGTCATAGGTATCTAGGCCTCATTTCCATAATAGATGAGTTGAATTCGATGGAAGGAGACCCACTGGAAGGAGAGAATTAAGGCATCTCTCATCATCCAACACGAGGTACAAAGCAATAGCTTGATTATTAGGAGGAGCTAGGATGAAGAGGATGTTCATGAACCAACAACCATGTGTGTCCCTCACATGCACCAGATACAAGTAGTGCATGAAAGAGAGCCTCTTAATAGCAACCAATAAGGAAAATTACCAACAAAGGTAGGAAACCACCAATAGGGATAATGGAATCCAAGACACTGAATGAATCCCAATGTGTGAATAGCTTTCTTTCCATTGAACATAAGGGAAACCCCCCAATTAGAGACCAATGAGGAAATGCCATCTGCTAGGTTCAAGGTTACCTACCAATGATGAAAATAGGCCCAAGGTGCAAGGTAGGACAACAACTTCATGTGATTATGAGATACAATAATGCTATGGCCGACATGCAAAGTTAAGAGTTCTGAGAAATGGTCGACATGGGATTTTAAACTTCCTTTGAACAATAATATGAGACATATGGATAACTCAGGAAACATAGACTTGATAATCATCATTGATAAAATTTTGCGACGCAGGAGGCATCAAAAAACTCTCCATAGGGATTGGAAGAATAAGTTGTGGGAGGAGTAAACTCTAAGTAACGATCTCATCTTCCTAGGGTCATGATAAACCCAAAATTTGGATGAAAATGGACTCAAAAAAAAATTCTTTGTTCAAATGCGACACGAATGCTGCCGATAAGAGATAATATTCTTTACTCGCCCATCTTTTTTTCGTTTTCATAGGCCAAGAAATGTTATGATACAAGAGAGGAAACAAGTGTCGCGAGTAAGAAATTAGTTCCAAGAAGTGGAACATACCTATGCTTAATGCAAGGAAGTTCATATGAGGTGTGGACATTCAGGGGGATGTTTCCTCTATGGTTAAAGGGTGTCAAGCTGCAAATGATATGTGGAAGGCACTGCTTGGCTAGTGATGCAAATTGTTGAGGTAAGAGGCTTATAACAAGAAAGAGAGAACCAGAAATAGGCACAACAATGCAAGAAGGATGATGGAATGCAATTACAACTTAACTCAACAATGTCCTTTTTCGTAGATTTAGTCCCCTAGGCCCGAAAATGTATAAAATAATACCTAGGAGAACTCTTCTAGCCAATGGTAACTAGAGTATTCATTTTTCATAATTATTCTACTTGGTCCAGAAAAGGGTTAAGCTTATACCAATTAGACATCCTTTCAAATCCATTTAATGAGTGTGAAAGAGACAATTTCACTCAACAATCTTTTTGTTCTTTTGGGAGTCAAAAAAGAGATTAACCAAGACTCGGGGGGAGTCCCATAGGTAATTGTCAAAATGCTTGTGATTAAGAAAATGGGGTTCGAACGCAAAGTTATATTGGGACTATAAGGAACTCCCGGTCCTATGGAATAACTTCTTCATGGGCATCAAATGACACAAAGGTTCTAACTATGACACTCATGTTTGGTACGTCTCTACCACTTAATAAAGACACTTCTAGTGGCAGGGAGAAGGTTTTGTGTCACTAAGAAATGGGTTCGTACCTAGGGTGTATGAATCAAGGTCATAGGACGATGCAAGAATTCAAAGTGGAATGAAAACCTATCCCATATGACAGTGAAAGAATACACTTGTCAGATGCATGAACAAGCATTATGATGCTAGAAATCCATATAATAAAACTAAAAACCAAGTCTTTCCATTGCGCAATTAGTCCATAAGGCAAAAAATAGAAAAGAATGGGGCAAAACTATACAAAGTGGGTAAAAATGTTCTTTTAATAGTAAAAATAAGAAATTTTACCATACCATTTGAGCTTTTCACCCACACAGTTCTTTTTAGGCCATTTTTCCCACGATATTCCCATGGCGATTGTGGGATCTATGATCAACGAAATCATCAACCGTCTGGACCAAGTAAGTACCCATCCCATTTACTTCCATTTTAATGCTTTACATTTAAGTTTTAGTCCAAATGTTTTAAGTATTAGAGGACATTACATGGAAACTAGGGTGTACGCGGGTGACATATCATCGGGTCACATATATGACCCCATATACGCGGGAAAATAGAAGCATGCACATGTATATAAAGCCCTATATGCGACTGTCATAAGGTTAGCCTGCATACAAGCCTGTGATCAAAGATTTTTAAAGGGTTTAACTCAAAAAATGATTTTTCCTTTGAATGATGGTTATTGAATGGATGGAAAGGGAGCACGAGGAGATAGATGCAACAGTGGGAAGATATGAAAGGGCTCAACAATATTTGAAATGATGTGGAATTTATAAATTTTTGGCTCTCAAAGGAATGAAGGCTCATGTGAGGTTACTCCAGTTACTAGTAAACTATTAGGATCTGGAGACAGAGTCTTTCAATCTTAATGGGAAACCATTAAGGATTGAAGTGGATGACATATACTTTATCACAGGATTGTCTCGCCGGGGTGATGTGGTGAATCTCAAGGCCCAATGGGTTGGAGGTGGTATGACTATGGAGGAGTAAATTTCCACCCACTTTGTTGCAGGAACAAATAAATTAGGGATCCAACCCCCTATTAGGGTGATCGAGAACCTAAGTCTAAATATCATCATTCTTGTACTCATACGGATTCCAGGGTTGGCCTCATTGCTCCAGGAATTAACACCACTCATGTTCTATACACTGGATTTTTTAATACCCACTGTTTATGACTACTCTACCTCACTGCTAGCCAACATGAAGAGCCAGATGACGAATTGCAAACAAGGGAGAATGAGGAATTTTGGATTTGCATCCATACTTTGTAGTTTTTCCTTTGAGAGGGTTCCAGACTTGAGCCCTAGAGTAGATAATATTCCACACAGACTATGCAATCCATCCATGTCATGGTGGACTGACGTGATGAGGAATCTAGGAGGTGGTAGGGTGCCAACCCCCTACAATGATGAGTTTTTTTCAGGTGGAACTGACAGGTCATAGCCATTGAAGACTATCCTTACTGAGGGATCAACTATAAAGGGGACCCTGACATTCCATTTCCACCAGGTTCCACCTATGGTGATATTGGTAACAAAATATTTTATATATTTCATTTTTTGTGTTTTCCAATTTTGATAAAGAAAAAATAAAAACACAAATATTTTTGTATGGTGTTAAGTATTAACAATTTATTTGTTATGCAGAAATTGGTGAAGGGGTTCCCATGAAATTGGTGAAGGGGTTGAGGAGATGAGATAGTAGGCGGGGAAACAAAGAGAGTGCTACAAAATGTACAGGGGAACCTGTCTCGATTGACGCACAAGATTCCTATGGTTCAAGTGGAGGATCTACCAGAGGCGATGAAGCGACAGGTGGTGGGTGTACCCCATGAGTGGGTGCGACTCTTCTGGCATCTTGCAAACACTATAGTGTGATATCATGATATGCATCTGGCACCACATTCATATATTCCATGGTCATGCTATGTGTCGACCATATGTATTTTGAGGGTGTGAACCCCATTTTCTACTATGACACCATATTTTTTGGGCTTCAAAGGATGAAATATAAAAAACAATTGGTTGTCGACTTTAGTTATATATGTTACAGTGTATCAATGTATGAATGTGTTTTATTTACTTAGTTATGTGACGAATTCCAATTTAAAATGTAATTAGCATATGCATCATATACTTTATTAGAACTTCCAGGGATTTGATTATAAGTAAGGAAATCAAAGTATCGTTCCAAAAGTTGTACCCATAGGAATCGTCGGAGTAGAGTAGGATCTCTCACATGGTAACTTCCGTTCAACTGACATATGACTAACTGGGAATCCAGGAGAACTTTTAAAGATAAAACACCATGTGAAATGGCATCATGTAATAGCTCTATAACGATGCTATACTCAACCACATTATTTGTTGATGTCTCCAGACGAACACCACCTGAAGACACTAGTTGGCCCTCGAGTGATTAAATGACCCAAGCAGTGGAAGCCATGTTCCGCGTATGATGACTGGCACCGTCCGCAAATCCTAATTAAATC
The DNA here is from genome assembly GCA_009831015.1 of Picea engelmannii. Classification (NCBI taxonomy): domain Eukaryota; kingdom Viridiplantae; phylum Streptophyta; class Pinopsida; order Pinales; family Pinaceae; genus Picea; species Picea engelmannii. The sequence goes on from ML795878.1 coordinate 118,997, forward strand.
GAAGGTTTCATTGACATATGCCAACCAAGGAGAAAACACTATAAGCAAGTCAATGAAACAAAGAAAAGATAAAGAAGTATATACATTAATATACACTATTATACAAAGGTCAAGCCCGAGTTTGATGGATCAAGCGTAATAAATTTTAAAGTAGAGCCCATTTCTAGGTCGATCCAACATATTCCCCTTAGAATATTCTAATGCATATGCTTCTTTCTCTAAGACATGTCGCACGATATAAGGACCGTGCCACATGGGGTTGAAATTACCTTCCCCTAGTGGTTCTTTGGCTTGGTCATAAAGGAGAACCAAGTCACCCTCAACGTACTATCGGGGATAGACAGACTTATCGTATTGGACCTTAACACATAGCTTATTCATTTTGATAGTCATAGAGGTGTCTTGACATTGCTCATCAAAGTGATCCAGGTCCATGAGGCGTTCTTCAAGATCATGTGTCAGGTAAGAGCTCAATTTCTAATTTAAGGGAAGGTATTTCACATTCAATTAGAAGAATTGACTCCATGCCATGTAATAACTGAAAACAAGATAAACTAGTGGAATTATTTATCGTGGTTCAGTATGCTCAAAGCACAGGTTAAAGAATCATATTCCAGTCATATTTACTCTCGTTGATAGTTTTTTGCAAAATGGTCTTGAGAGATTTATTCACCACCTCTACTTGTCCATTTTCCTGGGGATAATAAGGTGAATAATGACCATATTTAAACCCCAATTTTGATGCTAAATATTTCATCATTTCATCATGAAAGTGAATTCCATGATCAATGACAATCTATTTTGGGATTTCAAACTGCGATATAATCTGGTTGAACATGAAGAATGTTGCATTATTACCATCACATTTAATGGTAGGCATGGCCTCTTCCCATTTAGTAAAATAATCCATGACCATGATAATATGCTAGTGCCCCCTAGCCAAGTTTGGGTTGCAGTCCATAAATTTCACCCCCCACTTGGTGAAAGGACCGACAATGATGGCTAGGTGAAGAGGGGCTAGGTGCGAGCACATTTTCCTACTGAAACCTAGCAAGGGTGACACTTTTTGACTGCTTCAACACAATCCTTAAAAATTAACGGCCAAAAGTAAACATATCACAATACCTTTTGGGTTGTTGCAAGCCCGGATAAATGACCACCATATGCCCCACTATGACAGTCATTGAGAATAGCTTCAACTTCCTCGTGAGTCAAGAAATGACATAATATATTATCCACCCCTCGATGATACAAAGTGTCATTGATAATAAGGTAGTTCTTAGCTTGATGATGTATACATCGTTGATTGTCTCTCGATAGATGTTGGGGTAGCTTCAAGGTTTTAAGGTAGATAAAAATGTCTCCATACCAGGGGTCTGAAGACAATATAAGGAAAATATGTTCATCCACAAATGAATCGTCATGACAAATGTCCTCATCTAGTGAAGGGAAATCCGTCATGAAAACTAGTGATTTCTTAGATTTTGTGGACGCAAAATCGAGATAAAATTCTTGCAAAATAACAATCCATTTGTTGTATTTACCCTAAGGACATATTTAAATGGATTTATATCCTCAACTACGGTAGTTTTTCACAGTAAGATATAATGTTGTAATCTTTGAACTACATGTAGAGTGGCCAAGGCCAACTTCTCTACATGAGAGTATTTAAGTTTAGGACCAACCATGTTTCGACTGAGATAGTAAACAATGTGCTCATGGAGCTCATTTTCCTCTTGAACCAATACCATACCAACCGTCCCTTCGGACACGTCGATATAAAGAAAATAGTCTCTACTGTAGTTTGGAGGCTTCAACAAAGGTGTCGATACCAAGGATTTATTAAGAGCATCAAAGGATTCCTAGGCTCACTCATCCCATATAAACAGAGTGTCCTTTTTCAAAAGATGCATGAAACCTTTAGTTAAATTATCATAGTTCACTATCAAATGACGCAGGAAGTTATCTTCCCTTGTAAACCTTGAAGTTGTCGAATGTTGCATGGGGGAGGCAACAAAAGTATTGCCTCAACCTTTATAGGATCCACCATGATCCCATGCTAAGAAACCATGAATCCTAAAAGATGACCAGAATTAATGCAGAAGATGCACTTGTAAGGGTTCAACCGAATGCGATAATAATGAAATCTCTCAAATACTAGTTGAAGGAGAGTTGAGTGATCTACCCTCTTACAAGAGTGAGAAGTGAGATAATCTAGGTAATCTTCAACGATATGCATAATATCATGAAATGAAAAGGTCATAGAATGCTGGAAGGTTGCTCCGATGTTTTTAAGTCCAAAAATCATTTTTCGATATGCAAAGGTACCCCAAGGAAAAATAAATGTCATATTGTGTTGATCCTCGGGTTTCATCTGAATTTGATTATACCCTGAAAATTCATCCATAAAGGAAAATACTTCACTTTCTACAAAATCATCAAGAATTTGGTCAATGAAAGGAGTGGGAACTTATCTTTAGGATAGGCCTTGTTCAAGTCTCTAAAATCCATACACACACTAATGATTCCTTACTTTTTATCTACGGGAACCAGGTATATGAAACCAACATTAAGTAGCTTCTCTACTTTTTTCTTAATAGAGGGGGCCTTCCTAGGATTAAGAGCTCTAAGACATTATCGAACAGGTTTAGCATTTAGATAGGTTTTAATTTCATGTTCGACAATGTTGGGTTCGATCCCTAAAATCTCTTCATATGACCAAGCGAATACATCTTGGAATTCCTTGAAGAGATCGATGTAGATCTGAATTTCTTCAAGAGAACAATCCACATCGATATATGCATTCTCGATTTTATGAGGGGTATGAGAGACATCGATCGCGATGGTAGGAGAAATACCTTCCATGTTTCCTTCGGAATAAATGACATGCGTATCTAATGGAATCACGGTGTGACAAACCATCTCACTCAAGGTCGATATAAACTCATCATGTTCGATCCTAAAAATCTTCGGGAGAAAATAGGATCAATGATGCATATCGTCCCAAGGCCTATCAGGACCAGACATGACCTCTAAGATGGATTTATCTAAAGGTAAAGTATCATCGAGGAATTCATGTGAAGAAGATGATTGAGAGGCCCATATGGGTTCTAAAAATGGATCCACCTCATCCGTCCATGAGTAGGAAGGATCTGAGTCATCACTAGCGTCTAGAATAGCCTGATACGCAACTTTCACTGCTGACAATGGAATTTCCATCCTAATGTGAAACTGACCTTCATACGACATAGTCGGGGAAGGTAGGGTCCAAGGGTCATTGAAATATGAACTATGGAAAGTAATGAACCTCATCGATGACGAAGACTCACTGGAAATGACATGAGTATGGTGAATTGGTGCCATGAAATAAAAACTACCCATCAAGGAGGAATACATCCCAACACCAACATCCTCAGTTTCCTACTGATAATTATCAATCAAAGGGACCGAATTTCCAACTGATGCACTAGGACTAGCATGCACAAAATAGAACTGATGAATCGTCAATATCTTCCCATCGTGAGGAAAACATAAAGTGCAGAAAACTGATGACATGACAACTGTCATAGCATAATTCCAATTACTCCCTAGTAGTAAATTGTAGTCAAGAGGTGCATGAATCACCTTGATGTCAACATCCACAGCCTTTCCACCTAACTTGACTGAGAAAGTGGGAAGGATCTCGTGGGGTCGAAATGAATGCCCATCAAATGCAATCAACATAGTCATAGATTGAGACAGGGTCAGAGAGCCAATGACTTTCCAACAGGTTAGGGACATCACACACATCACAACCCTTCATCAATTACAATACGTTTGATTGTAATTTTTGTGTACTTCACATGGATTTGAAAGGCCACATGGTAAGGTAAGCGAGGCTTAACATCCATGACATCAAAATTGATAAACTTTGAGCCACAAAGGTCTAGAGTTCCTAATGCGGATAACAAGGGGTTGCTCTGTGAAGGACAGGTCTGGAGCACCTCCAAAGCTTACACCGCACATGGGGTTTGGCCCAAATAATCGACAATCGAATAGTTTTAGTGCTTTAGGATTGTGGACAGGGTTCTTTAGTACTCCTTTCGTAATATGAGGTGGAGGTTTTGACTTATCGATCTACAAGGGTGTTTCCTAAGGAGGAGGAGACTCTGGACCTATAATAGTATGTGAAGAACCGTAATCATGAGATTGAGTGGCTACATCAATATGAGATTTAACCATATTGACGCATATATGGACACCTTCATGTGCTGAGGGGTTTTGACTCCCACTCGATGCATTTCTGGTGTTGGAGGTCCCCGAGGACATATGTTGATTATGTGAAAATGGGTTTGTCATCACAGTAGGTGGTTGCGATAAGATCCTTGAATCTTCCTCAATTTTGGGGCACTAGTGGGTAAGGTGATCATTTTTACAAAGTTTACAGGGAAAATTCACCTTTCTCTTCTCCTTCTTTCCCTCACCAACATTATTATTCAATTTATCATTATTATTGTCTCCCTTAGCTTTATTATTATTTTCCCACTCTTACTATTATTACCTTGTCCTTTCTTCTTAGTCCCTCTTGCTTGTTGGTTACCATTCGGGTTAGACGACGACTATACATAATGCACATCTATCTGCTGGGTGGTGGTGGAGGATGAAGTCGAAACCTGCCCTGCTACAGGCTATCTTAGAGACAAATATTTCAACTAGTTCATCACCAAATATGTATTATTATCATTTTCAAAGCCTATGATTCCATCGGCATGAGGCCCGAGATTTTTTCTAGGATCGTATTTTTAACACGATCTGTCAGGGAGAATTTCATAAAGCATCCCAGATTGATCATATATCAGGTCCAATTGCTAGTCTTTTTGTTAATGTTTATTCCATTATTATAGTTCTTTGCATTTCAATAGATAACAACAATATAAGAACAAGATCACTGAGAAATACACATTCACAAGAGACACAACATTTATCCTGGGAAACCCTCTAGGGGAAGAAAACCCAACAAAACTTCCTTAATATAGATAACCAATACAATGCCAAGAGATCTTATGCTAAAACAGAAATCCCTCTCCAAGATATGTGCCACTCTCTCTCTCCTTGCCAGTAATAGATCAGAGCTTGTCTCTCAAACTGAGCAAGTGTGTTATTACCAAATGAGGCACTAGCCTCCTTTATTTATACAAGTTCTAGCACGTGTGAAGTGTCTTTTCACTGGCAGGGCCAACTTCTTCATCTGGGTGGGTAAACCCACCTTTATTATATTTCCGGGTCTTATTATTAACTGTTGGGGCCGACTTCTTATTCTACCTATTATAATTGTCTATTGACCAATCCACAACAGGGTATTTGGTCCTATTACAATATCCGACATGATCAATCCACAATGGGGATTGATCCTATAAATAAAATATCAATAATAATAAGAATACTCTTTGCAGTTACATTATTTCAACACTCCCCCTTAACAAGAAGGGTATTCTTTGGTAGCATCATGCGAGAGAGAGAGGACAACATCATCAACAACATCAGGTAAGAGGACAACATCATCAATATCATCTTGGCTGGCGTATCTATAAATCATAGGAAGTTTTCTTCATTAGCAACATCATCATTCTCAAAGGAATGCCATCATCATCTGCATCAATATGTATTAGTATAAAAACTAGTACATCATCATCATCATCACAACACAAGGATGGCCCATCACAGTACTATACTGGCTCTATGTCACAGCTGTTAAGTTGGTAGTTCAGTGCAAGTCACATCTTTCTTTATGTCTAACAACTAGGTCAGAAGCAAGGTATACATCATCTTGCTTTACGTCTAACAACTGTGTCAGAAGAAAGGAACACATCATCTTGCTTTATGTCTAACAACTAGGTCAGAAGCAAGGAACACATCATCTTGCTTTATGTCTAACAACTAGGTTAGAAGCAAGGAACACATAATCTTGCTTTATTTCTAACAACTAGGTCAGAAGCAAGGAACACATCATCGTCTTGCTTTATGTCTAACAACAAGGTTAGAAGCAATGACTCATCTTGCTCTACATCTAACAATGAGGTCAGAAGAAAGGAACACACATCGTCATGCTTTATGTCTAACAACGAGGTCAGAAGCAATGACTCATCTTGCTTTACGTCTAACAACAAGGTTAAAAGCAAGGAACACACATCGTCATGCTTTACGTCTAACAATGAGGTCAAAAGCAATGACTCATCTTTCTTTACATCTAACAGTGAGTTCAGAAGCAATGACTCATATCGCTTTACATATAACAGCGAGGTCAGAAGCAAGGAACACACTGCGTCATTCTTTATGTCTAACAGTGAGGTCAGAAGCAATGACTCATCTTTCTTTATGTCTAACAGCGAGGTCAGAAGCAAGGAACACACATCGTCATGCTTTACGTCTAACAGTGAGGTCGAAAGCAATGACTCATCTTGCTATATGTCTAACAGTGAGGTCAGAAGAAAGGAATTATATATACTCCCCCTTTCAGGGAGGGTCCTTTCGGACTATACCAAGCTTATCTCGAAAGCGTTCAAACTTTACATGAGATAGAGGTTTGGTCAACACATCAGCAACTTGTTCATCCATGCTAATGTACTATAGCTTCAAGGCTCCTCTATGTACCATGTCACAGATGAAATGATAGCGGATCTTTATGTGCTTCGACTTGTCGTTGAATACAGGATTGTCTATCATCTTGATGCAGCTCTGGTTGTCACATAGAATCACGGTTTCTCTCATCTCCAAGTCAAATAGGCCAGTCAGCAACTTCCGAAGCCATATAGCCTCACAACTAGCAGAACATGCGGCAATGTACTCTGCTTCTGCTGTGTTGAGAGAAATAATGTATTTCTTCCTACTCTGCCACGATATCATGACTGATCCCAAACTGAAACAACATCCGGAAGTGCTTTTTCTGTCAGCAATGATTCCTGCCCAATCTGAATCTGTGTATCCATTCAATGTGAATTCATGATCTCCATCATAGCTGAGACCATAATCCATTGTACCTTTAAGGCACCTCATCACATGTTTTGTAGCCATTAGGTGAACACGTCTGGGCTCTACCAGAAACTGACTCAAGGTGTTCACTACAAAATAGATGTCTGGTCTGGTGTTCGTCAGGTACATTAGTGATCCAATAATTTGTCTGTAGAGTGTGGTATCTATCAAATCTGACGAAGTATCGACTAGCAGCTTCAGCTTCGCTTCCATGGGTGTATTCATGGACTTACATTCTAGCATGTCGAATCTCTTTAAGATCTTGACCGTGTACTTCCCTTGGTTAAGTAAGATCCTCTCAGGACTCTGCCATAACTCAAGACCTAGTAAATAGTGCATTAGGCCGAGGTCTTTCATCTCAAATTCTGAAGCGAGTCTCTTCTTACATTCGGTGATGAGCTTTTCTTCTCCTATTAAGAATAAGTCATCCACATACAGTAATAGTATTACTGGCTCATTGTTCATAATTTTGAAGTAGAGATTTGAATCAGCTTTACTCTTGGTAAATCCCAAGCTCGTCAAGAAACTGTCTATACGGCCATACCAAGATCTAGGAGCTTGCTTCAATCCGTATAAGGCTTTCTTCAATATGTAGACATGAGACTTCTTGTCTTCAACCTCAAATCCTTGGGTTTGCTCTATATACACTTCCTCTTCAATGACACCATTCAAGAAAGCTGTCTTCATGTCCATCTGGTGCAGCTTCCACTTCATCTTAGCTGCAAGAGCTATGATGGTCTTGATCGAAGTGTATCTTACCACAGGAGCAAATGTCTCTTCATAGTCAATGCCTTCCTTCTGGGAGAAGCCATGAGCGACAAATCTTGCTTTATACTTCTCAGTACTTCCATCAGCAACATGTTTTATTTTGAAGAGCCATCTGTAGGATACCCCATATTTATTCTTTCGGTCTGGGAACTATTTCCCATACTTCGTTCTTCATTATGGATTGGTATTCCTCTGTCATGGCATCTACCCATTCTTTTCTCTGAATGGCTTCTTCAAAGTAGGTAGGCTCCTTTTCTAGGAGATCACATATCAAAGCGTATAACTGGAGAATGGATTTGGTCTTTTCACCTGTCTCGTAGTTCCTTGGTGAACACCATACTTCTCTCCATCTTGAATAATCTCTCTAGCCCAAGCTAGCTTTCTTTTATGGAGGATCATCATCTGAGGAGGTTCTTGCACTTCTACTATGTCATGGTCTTCTAGAAGTTCCTCATCAGGTTCTTCAGCTCTGGGAACCTCCCTCATAGAAGTATTGGGGATTACGGGTTCCTCTTCACATACCTCTTCAAGCTGGCATATTTTAGATTTCTTGAGTGCTGCATCTTCATTAAAGGTCACATCCCTGCTGATCTCAATGTGATGTTGACCCAGTATATAGATTTTGAAGGTCTTGGAGACCTTACAATATCCCACAAATATTCCCTTCTTTCCTGAAGGGTCCATCTTGCTTCTCTTTTCTCTAGGTATATGAATAAACACTGGAAAGCCAAATATTTTGAGATGGCTTACCTCTGGCTTCTTTTCAGTGAAAATCTCTTCCAGTTTCTTGAGCCCAAGTGTGCTATGGGATAATCAGTTTTGCACATAAACATCTGCCATTGCTTCTTCTTCCCATAAACACATAGGAAGATCTTGATCTTCACAGCTTCTAGCATGATTCTATTCTTCCATCCAGCTACATTGTTCTGTTATGGATTATAGGGAGTAGTGAGTTCCCTCTTGATTCCCACATCTTTGCAGAATTTCACAAATTCTTTTGAGGTGTATTCTCCTCCATTATCTAACCTAAGTATCTTAATCTTCCTTTCAGAAAGGTTCTCTATCAACGCTTGAATTCCTTGACCTTCCTGAACACTTCAAATATATCCAGGTATTACAAGAATAATCATCAATGAATGATACATAGTATACATACCCACTAATGGAGGACGATGGCATTGGGCCACACACATCTGAATGAATGAGCCCTAGGACTCCTTCTACCTTGTTGTCCCTCTTTGGAAAAGGGTTCTTGATATTTTTCCCTTGCGCACATCCATTGCATATGCCTTCCTAATCAACCTTGAGTTCTGCTAAACCTGTGACAACTTTGCATATGTATGGTAGCTCTTTGTAGTTGATGTGAGCTAATCTTCTATGCCAATATTCTTCAATGGCATGGGTCATGGCAGCTTCTGAGTGACCCTTTAGCTTATGAAAGCTACCTTCTTCTCGTCCAATGATGATTGCTTCATCTATGGTATCTTTTTTATCACATTGCCTTCTACAACCTTCACCATAGCTTCCTCAGGGTTATTACGTGTGACCTGGAGCAAGTCCAACAAAGCAACAAGCAAGAGTAATATCCCTCTGATAATATAAATCAATAGCACGAACAATCATCCCAATAGTTCCTTTAGAGCTATCACTTATAATTTATCTGAGGCAAAGATTAAAGGTAAGGAATATAATACAAAATGAGGTCAGCACTCTTATAGTGTTGTGATCAAGCATTTTTCCATGGAAACCTGAAACTAACACACAAGGTTTCTTCTAGAGGAGATGTTAGTTGTGTCAGGAAAAGCATATACCTCTATGTGCTCACATGCCATCATGTATAATACTTTACAAAGACTGCTATCTCAACTATAGTCATCAATTTTCCATGTGTACCTTTGAATCTTATCAACTTGATTTAATCAAACTTGGAGCCTTGTCTTCAAGAATGAGTGCTTTCTTTTCTTCCAGGTCTTCTTCACTCAAGTGATGAGTGCTTTCTTCAACCTGTCTTTTGTACTGAGACAATACACTATCTTGATAAAAGGTTAGGTTAGAGGATAAGCTCTATGATCAACTTTTAATCCTTCTAATAATTTGATCATAGCTTCAACATGCAACACTAATAATGTCATGACAAATAGATGCATATCAGAATAATCACACCTGGGTTGCATCATTCCTCTAAATGTGTTGGATCTTGAGATCCTTTTGGATCTATGGCAAGAGATCCCTTCTCCTGCAAATACTCTTTAGGTTTTAACCATTAAACATATGTGAGTACATACCTTTGATGACATTTGCAGGCAATGGCTCTATCTGGTAGCAGCGGTAATCATTACCAACTCTTAAGAAAACTTCAAGGGTGATTGCAACTAGTTCTACGGCTGCAACTGTAACTGGTACTGCAACTGCAACTAGTACTGCAGCTACAACTGGTTCTACAACTTAGGGTTTGATGAGGAAACCCTAATTTTTCAAATTTCAAATTTTGAAATTCTGATCTAGGGAATAGATGCACTGGGCTGAGGCGAGTATGTTGGTGTAGTCAGAATTTCGAAAATCCAACTTTTACCCCCTCAAACTTGATCTGTGGATTTATGGACTGGTGCTTCTGGTTTTCTGGTACTTCTGGTACTCTGGTACTTCTGGTACTCAGGTTTTCTGGTACTTTGTGAAACTAGGGTTTCACTTTCCGGGAGATCTAGCCACTGAAAAGGTGCGCTCAAGGTGCCAAAATGATCCTTGGGGGAGGGCACAACTTTATAGGTGGTTTTGGAGATGAAAATCTTCACTTTTGAAAAACCCTAATTTTTGGGTACGGTAACAGTGACGTTTTTCTTCTTGCAAAACATGCTTCCTTCAGGGTGGATCTGATACCATGTTAATGTTTATGCCATTATTATAGTTCTTAGCATTTCAATAGATAACAACAATATAATAACAAGATCACTGAGAAATACACATTCACAAGAGACACAACATTTATCCTGGGAAACCCTCTAGGGGAAGAAACCCCAACAAAACTTCCATAATATAGATAGACAATACAATGCCAAGAGATCTTATGCTAAAATAGAAAGTCCTCTCCAAGATATGCGCCACTCTCTCTCTCCTTGCCAGTAACAGATCAAAACTTGTCTCTCAAACTGAGCAAGTGTGTTATTACCAAATGAGGCACTAGCCTCCTTTATTTATACAAGTTTTGGCACGTGTGAAGTGTCTCTTCACTGGCAGGGCCAAATTCTTGATCTAGGTGGGTAAACCCACCTTTATTATATTTCTGGGTCTTCTTATTAACTGTTGGGGCCGACTTCTTATTCTGCCTATTATAATTGTCTATTGACCAATCCGCAAAATGATATTTGATCCTATTACAATATCCAACATGATCAATCCACAATGGGGATTGATCCTATAAATAAAATATGAATAATAATAAGAATACTCTTTGCAGTTACATTATTTCAACACTTTGAAGATGGATTCTTCCTCAGATTTTACTCCAGATGTAGAAACATCCTTAAAAATATAAGGCAACAAAGACTTAAGGAACCATTCCAAAAAAAACTATGGAGTAATGTAGGATTTAATCAACCTCTTCCATCTGCACCACTCTTGGATAAGATTAGAGATATGTGTGGATTTATCTTAGCAAAGGGTTGAGAAAAGTGCTAGGATGACATCGTAACAAACTGGTAATTGGAAGTGATTGAGAAAACCAATACCATATTATTGGAAGTTCCATATGTTCCCCCAGGTAGCTCAATGTACCACTTCACAACAACCCCCATGAGGGTGCATTGAAATAGCCTCAAATGAATAGAATCATCATTTAGGGAGTTATATGAGCACCAAAGATGAAAAGTAGTCACATGATCAATCGAGTCCTCACCAATATTTTCCTCAAATTTGGGAATGTCCGAAGGAATCTTGGTGGGGACGGGGAGCCATGGTGGATTGTGATGCATAGGTTCATTCATTAAATTCGACAGATCTGGCATATTTAGCATGGCCAAAAAAGGGATCCGGGATTGCGGTGTCTGAGAACATGCTCCCAGGAAATATTTAGATTGAGGGATTGTAGACCATCCAGGGTTATGGTATATAGCATGGCCCTATCTGGTAGAATAGTATCCTCCTCCATACTTATTCATGAAAGGTTGTAGGGGAACCATCCCCGTGGAAGAAACATGATAAGTATTATATATGTTGCCCCCAAATGAAGGAACTCCATGTTGTGGGTTTCCCATACTGTGAAACTAACTTGCTCCACATGGAACATCAGAGGACAGAGGGGGATTAGCCATAATAAATGAATTCGTCGGAATCAATGTGGAGGAAGAGGGAATGAAGGATGAAATATAGGAAGTAAATTGACCATCCATTTGAGCACTCCATCCTAGAGCATTGAAGCTAGGATTAGGACCGGAGGAAGGAGGATTCCAACCTCCAACCATAGGAGTCGGTTGGGTAATATGACCTCCACCAAACGATAAAGGAAGATAAGGAGGCGTCATTCCCCTAGACCTAAAACTAGGATTCATATTAGTCGTTGAAATAGAAGATGAGAGTTGCGACATCATGTCGGGCATACTATTGGATGCTTGGGATGAACCAAGTTCTTATCTCAATAGGTTTCCAATAAAACCCTCAAACTATCGGCCCTCCTGCTAAACCAGAAGGAAACACTGCACACAGAGTTCATAGCGTAGTCTCACCTAAGATAGATTTAAGGGGAACTGCAATAATCAAGTGTTTGCAGTCCAGGAAGGGATTAGGACTGTATTCTAATCCTTTTCCTCGTGCATCAACATTATTATTCATTCATCTAAAACTAGTATTCATTCATTCATCTAACTATGCATGCATGTTGTGATTAGCTAAGTAGTTATTCATTTCTTAACTAATAAATAACATAACATCAAAACAACCATTTAGACACATTAACACAATATATTTTTCATGCTTCATCCCCCCTAGGGATATGTCCACAAATATATGTCTCTTCTTCTCTTTTATTGATCTTTCTGCAAAATCTGCATTGCGCGCATTACATTCTTTAGGATTACAATAAAAAAGGAGGGTAACTACCCTCTGTAAGGTGGACTAGACCACACCAGACTCCACATCCTGTGATATAACCCTCAAAACTATCTTACTCAAACCAAACTATCTGTTACGAACCAAATATCAATTATAGCATAGAAAAACCTCAAAAAAAGTACTCAACGCCTTGAAAAAGAGATAATTTCAGATAATAAGCCTCTTCGAGGGGGCAACCTCCTTTTACCCCACTTAAATGTTCAAGTACAAGATGATTCAAAATGAAAATGTCTCC
>ML795878.1:157649-168491 GCA_009831015.1 Picea engelmannii
GAGTTTCTCCATTCTTGATTCACCTTTCTTGTGTCCTCATCATGAATTTCATGGGATGCATTTTCACTTTCAGGTGTCTTCTCTGTTACAAAATTTTTCAATACTTCCATGATCTCCCCTTTTAAACCATCCATCTTAGTATCTAGCTTAGCTTCCATTGAATCCATCTTAGTATCCAACTTAGCTTCCATTGAATCCATCTTCTTTTGTAGTTCATTTATGTCCCTACGCATTTCTTCACCTTCATCAAGAGTCCAGGTAGGATTTTCTAGAGGCTTATTTGGTGTAGAAGTTCCTTTTTTTGGTGGCATGTTGGCTAAGTATGTCTTTTGAACCTTGATTTTGAGGTGGTTTTGCTAGACAATATTTCTTCTATTGTATCTCCCAAGTTTTGGCCCTTATGGGTATGGAAATTTATTTTATGTAGTTCTCTAGTATTTCTTCTCTGCAATTCCACAGGTCTTATCGAAATTGGATGTGCCAAGAGGAATTTACGATAACTTCCCTGCAACTTGCCAATTTTTGTCCCTTCCAGGATATCTTACCTGTATAGCATTCCCCACACAAAATAATTGATATAAAATTCTGAATCTCGCACCCGAAATACTACAGAATTTCCACGATCAAATGAAACCAGTCCCACTCAATTTGGATACTCTAGGAAGAAGGTATGATTGTTTTATCTGGAACACCTTCTTGAGACTAGTCAATAGGACTAGTCAGATACCCTATCTTACACAGGGTGTATCTACAAATTTAATATGACCCAGAAGATGAAATTTTTACCATAGATACCTTACTAATTTCTGTTAATTTCCTTCTGATTTCAGGTTCTGAAACGTTACAGAAATATTTTTATAGTGAAAATTCCGCAATGACTCAGTTGAGGATGATTCCATAAACCTATCTTGTACAGGCGGTATCTCCAACAGTATAAGGCCTCAGGAGCTAAATTTTGAACCCAACGTACCTTGATCTATATTATAAGTATCCTCCAAGCCATTCCTTCTTAAACATTGCATAAATAAAGTTATAGCAAAAATTCCAAGGTGTCTCAGATGTAGCAGCGAAACCCCAAGACCTTGAGCTCTGATACCATATGTTAAGAACCAAATATCAATATAGCACAGAAAAACCTCAGAAAAAGTACTCAATGCTTTGAAAAAGAGATAATTTCAGATAATAAGCCTCTTCGAGGGGGAAACCTCCTTTTACCCCACTTAAATGTTCAAGTACAAGATGATTCAAAATGAAAATGTCTCCTTGGTATATATAGGAGACTAGGAGGTATAATTACAGCTAATGGCCTAAAGACGACATAAATAAAATAACATTACTAATATAATATGCCCCAATTAAGGGGTAATGAGCCAATATTAGGGCTTAACACTATCTCTTTTTTACTAATTGACCAACAAAAGAACGGACAACTCAACAACCAATGAACCTCTACTAGACCTCCTAGGTCTTTATTTATACTATTCTAATGGATTATAGTCATTACATTCATGAAACAAAACCTATCCCTAACATGGCTAGGTATTTATGCATGCGTTCCACACTTCTTTTCTTTCTTACGCATGCTTCTTTTGCACCCCCTATTGCTCACGCTCCAAAAAAAGGCTTTGTTTCCCAAAAATAGGCCTGTGCGCAAAATAGAATTGTCTCCAAAAATAGGCTTGCACCAAAACATACCAAAAGAAAATGGATTAGAGGCAGAAGGTATTTACTGAGAATCATGATTCTACATATCGAAAATAAATCCAAAAGGGTTTGTTCTCATGGGTTGAGTAGAGCTCACAGGTTGGGCAACATTGGATGAGGGAGCCTCCGACACCCACATCGTTGAGGATGAGGGAGTCTAGGGGATCCCACTAATCATAGAAGACAAGGTATGTGAAGTAATTTCTGAGATGTCCATATCTGACTCAGTTCTCATAGTAGGATGATCACAGTCAGGGAGGTGGAGATGTATGTACCACGTTTATTAAATCTACACCTTTTAGAAGGCGGCTTCGGTAAAGGATCAAGACGCAATGGTAAATTCAACAGACTAAGAGACCGGTGAGGAGGCTATTCTTTCTCCATGATGACTTAGAACTTGAGATATAATAAAAAATCTTAAGGCCAACTAATAATTAGAGAGAACACCAAAATAAAGCAAAAGGCCAATGCACACAAACAAGATATAATTGTTGAAAGGGGCCTCCCAAACCAAAGTGGGTATGCCTCACCCAAGTGGGGCCTAAGGCCCTACAAAAATAGAGTGGCAATATCATAATTAGTTATAAGGACCCTCGTAGGCTTCACAACGTAGTCGGTCAGACCCCTCTGGAGAGGAAATCCTCCATAAAGTTTGTGCATTTTTCGACCCTTATCTGACTCAGGGTACCTGCAAAATAGCCCCTGCAAGTAACCTATGTGTCTACCTATGTCAAGAAAATAGAGTCACCATGATATAACCAATGCATAGGTGAGAAGTCGCGAGTCTGGTCCACCGTATGGGTAGGGTAGAAAATCCTGAAATATCAAAAGCATTGCCTCTCACAGAGGTAAAGGCACTAGTGAGACCCCTAGATACAAATAGAAAACCAAAAATATCTCTAACACTAGGAAGGTATTAGAGGGATATCTCTACAACCAAATTCACGCGATGTCATGCTTAACTCCAGTGTGAGTGGAGCCTCCAGATGTGACTGATTACACAATGTTTTTCACCACTCCCTAGTCAGACACATACGTTGAGTTTAATATGCTTGGATAATTTTACTCACAAAATCCTATTCCAAGGTCCTAGGGCCTATACTTGTTTGTGCACCCTGAGAAATAAAATCGTTTCTAATCAAATTTAATTAATCAACGTTAATTTTAATGGCTTCTGCCTACCGAAGAGGTGCGATCGTGAAACTGATGGTATTATGACTCAACATATAAAAATAAGCAAAAAATAAAAACAATGCTAAGTGCTAATCTTGAATTTCAAAGAGATGGCATGCTTCTAAATGCAATCTTTACAATTTCAATGAAGTGCAATCTTTCCAAATGTGTCAAAATCAATGCAAAGTAATCAAAAGTGAAAATGCCATAAGTACAATGCAAGTAAGCAAATATTTTTTTATTTTCGATATAATGAAAAGAAAATGCAAGGACTAAATAACAACCTCATTGGGAGGCCCTACTGCAAGAAAAAGGAGACAAGCCAAGAAGGATACCAAGAAGAAACTACTCATATCAGTACGCAAGGACAACCAATGAGAAATATTGCAAGAGAGGAGTTCTCCCAAAAATTCAATAAGAAAAAGGCTTCCTATCACCCTGTAGGCATTTAACGGTTAGAATAGGGACCCAAGAAGACTCAACAACCAACAAAACTCACCTAGCAAACACCAAACCCATCTAGCTATACTTAAGAGATGATGTACGTGACTATTTAGGAAACAGGCATGTATATACGTTCCCTAAAGGCAAACAACTTGCGTATGTACACGTCTGTCAAAGGAAAAAACACATATACCAAGAAAAACACTATCGGGGCAAGGGTTAAGACAAGAAACTAAAATGCAAGGTAAAATGCAAGCTATCAAGCAACATGAGACAAGGAAACTCAAGAAAATAGAGAGGAAATCAAGGATAAAAACTCTCAATACCCCCCAAAAGGAGATCTTCCCAGTGGAGTTGCCAATTATGTTACGAGGAAAATATCTCTATGGCTAGGGGAAAACCACAACAGACATAACAAAATCAAAAAATAAACTCTAATTGCAAGTATGCTATATAAATTAAATTCTAACAAGACAAGGCTAAGAGATTACCTCGTCCGAACGTTTGAAGAGGACCACCACTGAGCATGTGACCCAAAACTTTATACTTGCAACTTGTCCTCAACAACCAAGATATGCAAGAATATGGTGATAATATATGATGTCAGCATATAAATTAGCCTAATCAATTAACATACATGAAAAATACACCCATGGAAAGTAATTCAAATATTTTCAAGATATCAATTTAATGAGAAAACAATATTTCTATTAAAGTAATTAACATAAGTACATAGGTGACAAACTTTTGTAACGACACATATCAGAACCGAGAAACTAAGTCCATCCAAGAGGGCCTATGCTACTTCAATACTCTACAAAGGAAAGCTCATATAGGAGTCAATGAGGTTCTCCATCACAAATTTGGAATATCTTGGGGAATGAACACAAGAAGTTTAGATTTTCAAGGACAAAAGGATGCAGATTCAATATGAAGTGAAATTTATCCAGAGTGTCTTTTCTCTCAATGTTGAATTGTTTTTCAGGCTTGGATATGGCTCAATTTATAGCCTCCAAATAGAATTGAAGGGCCGAGTCAGAACATTTCTAGTATATGTAAGGTCAAGGATCATGGATCTTGTGACATGGCATGGAAAACCGACATAAATTTTAATTTTTGAGCACCAAACCTGATGCATGTGGGATTTAGTAGAGAAACTTGTGTATACGCTTGTTGTATATCTGATAGAGAATGTATATGTACAAAAATGTGCATTTTTGGCTATGGAGTGAATAAAAAGGGTACTTCAAGTCTGCAGAGGGAAATGGAAGGCCATCCAAGAAATATGCATGGAGTGAGGCAAAATTTTTTGTAACGGTTAGGTCCCTAACATGCCCTCCCCCTTGAAGAATAACCTTGTAATCAAGGCTTGAGATGAGGAAATGTTTGCAGAATGGTGGTCAGATCCCAAGTGGAATCTTTTGGAGTTGTATCTTTCCATTGAAGTCAAACTTCCTTGATGGTGCACTGACAGAGATGACTCTCTATATGGTCCAAGACTGCTTGTGGTTGCAACCAAATGAAACTCTCTTCATCCAAATCAAGGAGGTTGTTCTGAGTTTGAAAATTATTTCCAATCACTTTCTTTAAGAATGAGACATGAAAAACAAGGTGGAGTTTAGAATGAATGGGAAGAGCTAACTGGTAGGCCATGAGCTCCACATGCTTGAGAATTTTATAAGAAGCATAAAATTTGGGAGCAAGTTTATGGAAATTTTTAGCTTTGAGTGAAGTTTGATTATAAGGTTGCAAATGGAGAAACACCTGATCCCCTTCAACAAATTGACATTTAGAACAACCCTAATCGACTTGTTGCTTCATCCGATTCTGATCCATGACTAAATTTTATTTGAGGGTATGGAGAATGGCCTCATGGACTATAAGATTTTTTTCAACCTCGTGAACCTTCAAGACACCTAACATGTAGGAGAGAACTGACGGGGGATTTTGGCCATAGACTTCTTCAAAAGGATTCATGCGATTAGTTGTATAGTAAGATGTGTTGTACCACCATTCAACTAGGGATAACCATTTAGCCCACTGGTTTTGTTGGTATGGTGAAAAATACCACAACCTATTGACAAATATGCTTCCAAACACTTATTGACAACCTCAATTTGGCCATCAGTCTAGGGATGATGGGAAGTGGTGAGATGCAATTGGATTCCCTGTAGCCTGAACAGTTCTTTCCAAAAATTGCTTGTGAAGGTTGGATCTCGGCAAGAAACAATAGTTTGAGGCATGCCATGAAGTTTGAAAATATTATCCATGAAAATTTGAGCCACTGTGGATGCAGTGAACAAGTGTTGAAGAGAATATAAATGAGCATATTTGGATAGAATATTGACTACCACCATGATTGCTAACTTATTGCCCAATTTAGGTAAGCCAACAATGAAATCCATAGAAATATCTCTCCAAATAGCAGGGGGAATTGGAAGCAGTTAGAGTGTGCCCGGAGCTTTGACTATTTCTCCCTTGTTTCATTGACATACATCACATTCAACCACAAAGGTGTAGAAATTTTTCTTCATACCATCCCATAAAAAAGAAGGTTTGACTTGTTCATAGGTTTTGGTAAACCCTGATTACCCAGCTGTGGATGAAGCATGAAGGTTAGAGGCACCATGGATTTAAGTTGTGATTGTTGGCTTAAATACAAACAACCTTTCTAGAAAATCTTTTCATTATGCCAAGAGTACCATGGAGAAGCTAGAGAATGGTTTTACAATTGTTGTATCAGAAGAGAAATATGGGGGTCTTGTAGCCATTCCTAATGAAAAACTTGGAGTCGATCTCATACAATGAAGGAGAGGGAAAATTGGGACCTTTTGTTTTCATACTTCCTAGAAAGAGTGTCAACAACCACATTTTACTTTCCCTTTTTGTAAATGATCTCATAATCATATCCAAAGAGATTCGTCACCCATTTTTTTTTCTCTGGGGATGTAATTCTTTGTTCTAGAAAATACTTGAGGCTCTGATGATCAGTTTTGATTTGGAAGCATTGCCCCAATATATAAGGACACCAAAGATCAAATGCATGCATAATAACTAACATTTCCTTTTCATAAATGGATTGGCCCAAATGTCTCTCTAAATTGTTTTTTCTAGTGAATGCCAAAGGCCTACCATCTTGCATGAGGACAGACCCAACTCCTTTCCCAGAAGCATCACATTGCAACACAAAAGTATTGGTGAGGTCGGGAAGTGCTAGGACAAGGGTCATGCACATAGCTTATTTCAAGGCATGGAACGATTGATCAGTAGATAGAGTCCAAGTGAAAGAATTATTTTTAAGGAGAGTAGTGAGAGGGGTTGCAATTTTTCAATAATTATGAACAAACTTCTGATAATAGCTCGTTAAACGAAAAAAACCACACAAGATCTTAAATGTTTAGGGTGATGCCAATCCTACATAGCTTCAATTTTCTTAGGATCCACCTATACACCATCCTTGCTGACAATATGACCTAGGTACTCTACTTCTGAGACTCCAAAGGCACATTTAGATTATTTGAGGAAAAGTTAGTGCTGAGAGAGTATATGGAGGACTTGATCCATATGGGTGACATGGGTTGTACAAGTTTTACTATAGATGAGAATATCATCAAATAAAACTAAGACAAATTGATGCAGAAAAGGATGAAATACATGATTCATGTGACTTTGGAAAGTGGAGGGAGAATTACACAAGAAAAAGGGAATTACCAATAACTCATAGTGACCCTCATGAGTTCTAAATGTAGTTCTGGGTTTTTCTTCCTCTTTCATACATATATGGTGGTAGCCAGAATGAAGATCAAGTTTGGTGAAGTACTGAGCACCCCTCAATTCATCCAATAGGTCACCAATGACAGGAATGGGAAATTTGTCTTTGATTGTGAGTTTGTTGAGGGCACACAAATCATCACACATTTTCCAAGTACATTCTTTCTTAAGTACCATAACCACAGGAGAATAATAGGGGCTGGTACTAGGACGAATAACATCCTCTTCGAGAATTTCTTGAACATTTTTCTCAATTTCATTCTTCTGAGAAAATGGATGATGATAAGGGAGAACATTGGGAGGAATACTACCTGATATGAGAGGAATGGAATGATCATGGATGCCACAGGAAGGGGGAATTCCCAGGGAAGTGGTAAAAACAACTTGGTGTTTGGAGAGGATAGATTGGAGGTCAGGATGCACATAGTGTGTCTTAATGGCTTGAATGGAGTGGAGTTGGGAAATAATGTTAGAATGACCTTTTTCGAAGAGATTTTCCATTTAATGTGAATGAATGATCTCAGTAGAACATGTTGTGATGCCTTGGAACTTATACCATTATCCCTCCTATTGGAATTGCATGGTTAATTCCTTAAAATCCATGAGAATGGGTCTGAAAGCGTGTAACCATTTGACACCAAGAACAATGTCACAACAACCCATGTCTATAGAAAACATATGGGATTTTAGGTGATACTGACCAATTTGGAGCTGCACATTTTCACAATGTTCTCCACATTTCATGGAACCTCCATTGGCAATCATGATTTGAAAATTATTGACTACATGGATATAACAATTGAATTATTGGGCAATGCAATGATGAATAAAATTATGGTTGCTATGACTATCAATGAGGATGATGAATTTATTATTCTTAATATAACTAATTAACTTGAGGGTATGCGAGCAAAGAAGCCAATGATGACATTCAATGAAATCGCCGGTTCAAATTTTGGTGGATCAGAGGGTGGATTCATATCAAATGGTAGTGGTAGCTCCTCCACAGGGGGAACAACTGCCTCATTTTCATAAAAATCCTTATTCATGGCCATAAAAAATATTTGTCATCACAATTATAGCAAATACCCTTGAGTTGGCGTTCAACCATTTATGCTCGAATTAATTTATGGATCTTGAGGGGGCTTACAGGAGGGGTAGGATTGGTGGGTTTAGGGAAAGGAAGAAAATATGTTTTTTTGGTATGGGAGGAGACAATATTTTTTTCTTCTTTGGCTCATTGAGTAGCTTCCAACCAAGTCTAGGGGTGGGCCATGAGAACATGGACATGGATTTAATCTTTCAACCCACTGATAAAGAATTCCCTGAAGATGGCATATGACATGCCCTCCGTTCCGAAATACAAGTGATCAAAGGAAACAATAAAGTATTCCACTATCCTTGAATTCTTCAATTTGGTCAAACAACCTAAATGATGGGTGTCAGAGTCAAAGTGATCATAAATCTCTGCAAAAGACTGTGTCCAAGCCACATACCCTTGACATTCCTTTCTATGCCATTGCCAGCATTGCCGACATTCTGGATCCATATATAGTATCACATAAGGAATATTGGATTAATCATCAGTAATGCCATGCAAAGATAAATAATGTTTCATTTGAGTGACCCATCCTATGGGATCTAATCCATCAAATTTTCCCACTTCAATTCTGGGAAGGCGTAGATCTCGAGGAAGGTGGGTGGAATGAGAACCAAATATCAATATACCATAAAAAAAACCTCAGAAAAAGTACTCAACGCCTTGAAAAAGAGATAATCTTAGATAATAAGCCTCTTTGAGGGGGAAACCTCCTTTTACCCCACTTAAATGTTCAAGTACAAGATGATTCAAAATGAAAATGTCTCCTTGGTATATATAGGAGACTAGGAGGTATAATTACAACTAATGGCCTAAAGCCGACATAAATAAAATAACATTACTAATCTAATATGCCCCAATTAAAGGGTAGTGAGCCAATATTAGGGCTTAACATACCCCTCCCCTCGAGACAAGTGTTGTCCGCAATGCTTAAGTAACTCTGGATGCTTCTGTATAAAAGACTCATCTTCCCAAGTGGAATCTTTAGCCGGTAGTTTCCTCCATTTAATGAGATACTCTGAAATGGATCTATTCCTCAGCTGGCGAATTCTTGTGTCAGTGATGGCTTCAGGCTCCAATATGATTTTTCCTTCCTTGTCAAGTTCCAACAATATAGTTTGAACTGGGATATTGTCGACTATAACCTTCTTTAAGCATGAAACATGGAAAACTAGGTGTACTTGTGAAGATGCAGACAGCTCCAATTTGTATGCCATAGTACCAATCTTTTGCAACACCTTATAAGGGCCATAGTACCTTGGTGATAATTTATTATCCTTCTTGGCTTGCTTGAGGGACATCTGTTTGTATGGTTGTAGTCTTAAAAATACCCAATGCCCTACTTCAAAACTTCTTTCACTACGATGTTGATCTGATTGTTGTTTCATGCGATTATGTGCCATGGTCAAGTTGTCCTTTAAGATTTGGAGAACTTGTTGTTGATTCTCGATGTGATCTTCCACTGCTTGAACCTTAGATTTTTCTTTTAGAGGAGAAGTGATGGAAGGAGGGTGGTATCCATAAAGTTCCATAAATGGGGTCATTTTTGTTGCAATATGAAAGGAAGTGTTATACCACCATTCTACCAAGGGTAACCATTTGAACCATTGTGTTTGTTTATCAGAGACAAAGCAACAGAGGTAGCCTTCTATACATTTGTTCACTATCTCGGTTTGTCCATCAGATTGAGGATGATAGGATGAGCTATGAGCCAATTGAGTATCGAAACAAGAAAATAATTATGTCCAAAAATGTCCATTGAAGATGGGATCTCTGTCACTTACAATAATCTTTGGGCTGCCATGTAGTTTTTGAACTGTCTCCATGAATGTGATGGAAACTGTACTAGCTTTGAAGGGACGAGAGAGTGCACATAAGTGTGAGTACTTGGTTGGTCTATCAAATATCACCATGATGACACTCTTTCCTTCAGAATTTGGTAACCTTGTGATGAAATCCATGGAAACCTCCTCCCAGCGTTGACTTGGGATGGATAATGGTTGTAAAAGACTCGGGGTCTTAATTGTTTCCACCTTATTTTGTTGGCAAACCAAACATTCTACCACAAACCTTTGAACATCGGTTTTAAGGCCATCCCAAAAAAAATCCTTCTTGACTCTATGGTAGGTTTTCAAAAATCCTGAGTGCCCTCCTACTGGAGAGGTGTGCAATTCCAATAGTACTTTTTCTTTGAGTTGGGAGTTCTTATATAAATATAAGTGATTTTTGTACCATAGTGAATCATTTTTTCATGTAAATGTATCTGATGCACTGGAATCCTACTGCAACCTTTGAATGAGAGTCCAAACTTTTTCTTCATTCTTACATTCACCCCTTCCTTATATTATCCAATCGGGTTGGATGATCGAGATAGCACAGAGAAAGGCCTCAATGTCTTCATCCTTTCTTGAGAGTGAATCTGCCACAACATTTTTCTTCGCCTTTTTATAGACGATTTCAAAATCATAACCCAATATCTTAGTTACCCATTTTCATTGTTCTTCTGATGATAGTCTTTGTTCCAAGAAGTATTTAAGACTATCATGATCTGTTTTGACCTTGAAGTGCCTACCTATTAGGTAATGACGCCATTTCTTCAATGCATGTAGTATTGCCATCATTTCTTTCTCATAAATGGGTTTGTGTAAGTC
>ML795878.1:176073-194364 GCA_009831015.1 Picea engelmannii
TCTAAAACACCTCAACCTACAAGGTTGACACCTCAACAATTGGAGGAAAGAAAAGAAAAAGGTTTATTCTTTAATTGTGATAGCAAGTACAGTAAGGGACATAAGTGTGGTGAGAAGAAATTATTCTACATAGATTGTGAAGAAGAAGAAGGAGAGGAAAAGCAAGAACCATCTCAAGATGAAAACGTAGAAGCAATTTTGTCTGAAGAGTTGACTCCCATGATATCGTGTAATGCATTGGCTAGAATTAGCACTCCTCAAACCCTCAAGATTGAAGGATACATCAAAAAGAAAAAGGTAATAGTCCTAATTGATTATGGCAGTACTCATAATTTCATTCACTATAAATTAGCCAAAGTTCTCAATTGCTTTGTATATCCAGTGCCAGAGTTTCAAGTAATGATTGCATATGGAGGAACTATCAATTGCTCAGGAAAATGCAATAAGATCAATCTTACTATGGGGGAATATGTAATGAATAGTCCAATGATTTCTATACCCATGCGTGGTGCGGATGTTGTACTAGGAATCCAATGGTTACAATCATTAGGAACAATGGCTTTTAATTTTCAAGAACTTTTTATGAAATTTTCATTGGAAGGAAAATAAATTGAGTTAAGAGGTATCACAGGGAAACCCGGTAAGGTGATAAGCTTTAATGGCATGACACAATTATTGAAAAAGGGTCATCAAGGCATTATTGCACAACTATGCTCACTATATGTTCAAAAATCTAAGCCATCTATTCTTGAATATCTCCAAGGGATCATTGATAAGCATTCCAAAGTATTTGAAGATATTCCCAAAGGTCTTCAACCCACTCGAAATCATGATCATGAAATTCACCTAATTCCTGGGAGTGTTCCTCCTAACATCAGGCCATATAGATACCCTTATGCCCAGAAGAGTGAAATGGAGCGCATGGTTGAAGAAATGTTAGAGGCTGGCATTATTAGACCTAGCCAAAGTTATTACTCTGCACCAGTGGTAATGGTATTAAAGAAAGATAGCTCATGGCATATGTGTCTAGATTATAGAGAGCTCAACAAGATCACTATTATAGATAAGTTTCCCATTCCTGTCATTGATGAATTGTTAGATGAACTACATGGAGCAATGTATTTCACAAAATTGGATCTCCATTCAGGGTATCATCATATTAGAGTGAAGGAAGAAGATATCCCAAAAACAACATTCTAAACTCATGAAGGCCATTATGAATTTTTGGTCATGCCTTTTGGCCTTACAGATGCACCTTCCACATTCCAAGGGTTGATGAATTCCATTTTCAAGCCCTTCCTTCAAAAATTTGTGTTAGTATTTTTTGATGATATACTAATATATAGCATGTCTTGGGAGGATCATGTGCAACATGTTGACAAGGTGCTACAACTACTAAAGGAGCAACAACTATTTGCCAAACCATCCAAATGTTTCTTTGGAGTGAAGGAGGTAGAGTATTTGGGTCATATTGTATCTCATGAAGGTGTCAAGGTAGACCCTAACAAGATTAAGGCCATGATGGATTGGTGGATTCCCAAAACATTGAAGAATCTTAGAGGATTTTCGGGTTTGATAGGTTACTACCGCAAGTTTGTTCGGTACTATGGAAGAATATCAACACCTTTAATGACACTAACTAAGAAGGATGAATTTTCATGGACTCCAGAGGCCACTAAATCTTTTGAACAACTTAAAGAGGTGATGTGCAAATCTCCTATCTTGACCACTCCAAACTTCACAAAAACCTTTATTATGGAATGTGATGCCTCAGGAAATGGAATTGGTGCTATCCTAATGCAATAAGGAAGGCCCATGGATTTTTAAAGTCGACCACTCAAGGGAAAGGACTTACACAAACCCATTTATGAGAAGGAAATGATGGAAATACTACATGCATTGAAGAAATGGTGTCCTTACCTAATAGGTAGGCACTTCAAGGTCAAAACAAATCATGATAGTCTTAAATACTTCTTGGAACAAGGACTATCTTCATAAGAACAACAAAAATGGGTAACCAAGATATTGGGTTATGATTTTGAAATCGTCTATAAAATGGGGAAGCACATTGTTGTGGCAGATGCACTCTCAATAAAGGATGAATATGTTGAGGCCTTTCTCTGTGCTATCTCGATCATCCAACATGATTGGATAATAGAAGCAAGGGATGAATGGAAGAATGACAAAAAAGTGTGGACTCTCATTCAAAAGTTGCAGTAGGATTCCAGTGCATCAGATACATTTAGATGGGAAAATGATTCACTATGGTACAAAGATCTCTTATATTTGTGTAAGAAATCCCAACTCAAACAAAAGGTACTATTGGAATTGCACACCTCTCCAGTAGGAGGGCACTCGGGATTTTTGAAAACCTACCATAGAGTCAAGAATGATTTTTTGGGGGATGGCCTTAAAACTGATGTTCAAAGGTTTGTGGAAGAATTTTTGGTTTTCCAACAAAATAAGTTGGAAACAATTAAGACCCCAGGTATTTTACAACCATTATCCATCCCAAGTTAGCGTTGGGAGGAGGTTTCCATGGATTTCATCACAGGGTTACCGAAGTCTGAAGGAAAGAGTGTCATCATGGTGATTGTTGATAGACTAACCAAGTACACACACTTTTGTGCACTCTCTCATCCCTGAAAGCTAGTATAGTTGCCACATCATTCATGGAGATAGTTCAAAAGCTACATGGTAGCCCAAATATTATTGTAAGTGACAGAGATCCCATCTTCACTGGACATTTTTGGACAAAATTATTTTCTTGTTTGGGTACTCAATTGGCTCTTAGATCATCCTATTATCCTCAATATGATGGAAAAACAAAGATAGTGAACAAATGTCTGGAAGGATACCTTTGTTTCTTTGTCTCTGATAAAAAAACACAATGGTTCAAATGGTTACCCTTGGCAGAATGGTGGTATAACACTTCATTTCATACTGCAACAAAAATGACACCATTTATGGCACTCTATGGATACCACCCTCCTTCCATCACTTCTTCTCTAAAAGAAAAATCTAAGGTTCAAGCAATGGAAGATCACATTGAGCATCATCAACAAGTTCTCCAAATCTTAAAGGACAACCTGACCATGGCACATAATCGCATGAAACAACAAGCAAATCAACATCGTAGTGAAAGACGTTTTGAAGTAGGGGATTGGGTGTTTTTAAGACTACAACCATACAAACAGATGTCCCTCAAGCAAGCCAAGAAGGATAATAGATTATCAACAAAGTACTATGGCCCTTATAAGGTGTTTCAAAAGATTGGTACTATGGAATACAAATTGGAGTCGCCTGCATCTTCACTAGTACACCCAATTTTCCATGTTTCATGCTTAAAGAAGGTTATAGGCGAAAAGATCCCAGTTCAAACTATATTGCCAGAACTTGACGAGGAAGGAAAAATCATATTAGAGCCTTAAGCCATCACTAACACAAGAATTCACCAGTTGAGGAATAGATCCATTTCAAAGTATCTCATTAAATCAAGGAAACTACCGGCTGAAGATTCCACTTGGGAATATGAGTCTTTTATACAGAAGCATCCAGAGTTACTCAAGCATTGTGAACAACACTTTTCTCAAGGGGAGGGGCATGTTAAGCCCTAATATTGGCTCATTACCCCTTAATTGGGGAATATTTCATTAGTAATATTATTTTATTTATGTCGGCTTTATTCCATTAGTTGTAATTATACTGCCTAATCTCCTATATATATCAAGGAGACATTTTCATTTGGAGTCATCTTGTACTTGTACATTTATGTGGGGTAAAAGAAGGTTGCCCCCTCGAAGAGGCTTATTATCTGAAATTATCTCTTTTTCATGGCATTGAGTACTTATTTTGAGGTTTTTCTATGCTATATTGATATTTGGTTCTTAACACTAGAAGTGGAGTAATGGAGACTCAGATGGATGTACTAGTTGCTCATGAGAATATTACAATCCATAATGAATTTGTACACATAGCTACCAATTTAAATTAAACTACAGATCCATGTGGAAATATACCAATCAATTGTTCATGGCCATGAATAAGAAATACAAATTAGACACATGCCTTAGGTTATCATAGTCACGAACAAGGCCCAGTGGAAACTAGTCTCAAAAATCAATCTGAAGATATTTGTATACAATGGAGTACAATTTGATCTCCCATGATCACTGAAGTCATATAGGTACTAGTCCAATGAACGATAGAAGCAACTTAGGAAAGATGCTACTATAAACTGATGTCTTCTACACTGTCTACCAAAGGTGCAAGTCTACATCATGTGAATAGGAGGATTTGATGTCAAACACAATGAGACTTCATTTGATTACCGGTGATTAAGGTATACCATTAACAAATGTGAGACAACCTACTGATAATGAAAGTAGGTATCAAGGCACCGAGTACATTCTTACAAGTGTGAATAAAGGTGTTCAGGTTGAACACTTGAAGAATCCATCGATCAGGAGACATTGATGTATTTCCAACTGTCAATGGTGGGAGAACCTGCCACTGATAACTGCAAGCCTCTAGGTACTCATAGGATTCTAGGCCTTGTTTCCAGAATAGATGATCTGAATTCGATGGAAGGAGACCCACTAAAAGGAGATCATTAAGGCATCTATCAAAAGTCAACATGAGGTACAAAGAAATAGCTTGATGATTCGGAGGAACTCGAATGAAGAGGATGTTCACGAATCAACGATCCTGTGCATCTTTCACATGCACCAGGTGCAAGTAGTGCATGAAAAAGACCCTTTTAATAGCATCCAATAAGGAAGAATACTAACAAAGGTGAGGAAACCACCAATGAGGCTAATGGCATCCAAGACACTGCACGAATCCCAATGTGTGAATAGATTTCTTGTCATTGAACACAAGGGAAACCCCGAGTTAGTGACCAATAGGGAGATGTCGACTGTTGGGTTAAAGGTTACCTACCCATAATGAAAGTAGGACCAGGGTGCACGGTAGGACTACAACTTCATGTGACTCTGAGACACACTGAGGGTATGGTCGACATGCAAAGTCAAGAGTTATGAGGGTGTGTGGAATGAAAGTACGCTACCTAGATTGCATATCTTGAAGATAGGGATCTGTTTTAAATTGAGAAGACTTCCAATGGGAATGGACAAGTTACTCAGTTTGAGTACATTATTTGTTACACAATAAGTTTGAAAACAAATAATGTGGGAAGAAGATTGCATGAAAATACACCTTGAAAAAATATTTAGAGAATGGTAAGTGTAATTTTTATCGCGTATTAATTTGATAATTTTATGAAAGTCAAATAAATGTATATATGTTTTTTCTTATAAATTTTCAGTAATCATTATTACGCAGGGACCAAAGGAGTTCTTCATATTTTTGGAGGTAATCATTGTTACACAGTGGCGGTAATCATTGTTAAACGGTGATCGGTAATCAATTGTATTAATGGAGAAGTTTTAGGTACAGGAGAAGTTATTCAATTGTATTAATGGAGAAGTTTTAGTCAACTAATACACGTGAAGATAGTTTGAGGCTTAGGTTTTTTTTTTAACAAACTCTTTGTATTTTGTATATTATTTGTCATTGTAATTATTGTAATTTATGCACTTTGTGGTAAGAGAATTACAAATATATTTAGTAAGAGAATTACAAGTATATTTGGTAAGAGAATTAAAAGTATATTCGATGAATATTATTTGATTTTAATTGATTAGTATATATTTTTTATTAATTATTTTATTATTAATGCTAATTTATTGTTTAATAAAATATGTTTGGTTTAAAATAAAGATTATCAATTTCATATTTTTTAATTGAAATTTATTTTTTATTATTAAAATGATATTTTATGACGGAAAGGAAAATTACATGTATTTAAGTTAAACATTCTCTTAATTTAAGTGCAATTTATTTTTAAAGTTATTTAAAGATATTTTTCAATGTTAAAGTTTTAAATCATAGTTGAGGTTATTTAAATTGCTATTCAAAACTTCTTAAACATCCTTAATGTAAATAAGTTTGTTTAGAAGACAAGTTCAAAAGATTGTAAACTTCTAAATTTTCATGGTTTGATTGAGTTTTTTAGTTATATTCTTCTTACATAGTACATCTAAAGACAATGTAGCTTTGCATGATTCTCATTTTAGACTTCACCTAGATCACATAATACACATGCATATGATTTATGGTCTATGGACTTCCATTTTCATATTTAATCTTCTAAATGATTGCAAATATTTTGAGCTAAACAATTAAATTCAAGTTGAATAGAGAAATTTTATCTTCGAAATTTTGGTGTTAATTGGTGTAGTGATCTCATTATCATATGAGAGGAAGAGGGTGTGTACTATCTTAAACCAATTGAGATACATTTTTTGAATAGATGTTTCACTTACATATTCTAAAGGTTTTACCACTATAAACATGGAAGTTTTCTTTGTGACTTTGACTCTTTATTTTTGGTTTTGTATAATCTTGGTACATATTATTCAAATTATTTTATGATATCAAAGCTACAATGTTTATCAAAACCCTTGATGTATGTTTTGAAGTTCACTCAAAATTTTATTTTAGATTTATAAATACTAGTACATATCGCGATTATTTTGACCAAAGAGATTTAATAGTTTGTGAAAAATATTGTTTAAACTAACATATAACTAAATTTTAAATTTAATAACCAATATATACTATTAATAAAGTAGTTATAATTCTAATATGTATGAATAACCAACCTATATTGATAGCAAAATACTCATTTTTGTATGATGACACTTTCTATCACACTTTGTACTTTGCTTATAATTTAAAATGATTAAATTATATGTGTGTGTGTTGATAATGGATTTTTGAAGGATATTGGGTTAAAACTAGTTTTTTAGTTTTAGAGTAAGATATTAAATTGCTTCTTTTTTTGTTAATACTATGTAAGAAAACATGTTAATAACCCAAGATCCATGATTATTTGGGAGGAAATGTAGTTTAAACTCCATGAAGAATTACCAATACATTATCATTGATAACTAAGTTTTGTTTCTACACAATCATGCAATTGCTCGCAACAAATTTACGAAGCATATTGCTTTGAAAAAATAATGGGTATTTGTAATATTTCTTTTCAAAATATTTTGAAACTCAATTAGTGTGTAGAACCTATTATATTAAAAAAAACACAAATTAAATTTAATTAATTAATTAATTAAAATCATTAGATTTGAAAAATCATATTTTGGTAATTAAATAATTTAATTGTTGATTATTTTGATTATTTGTAATTACAAATATTTTTAATTAAATTATAATTGATTTTTACAATGTATAAGTTATAATCTAAGAGAGAGAAGTGTTTTAGGATTTTTAAAACTTATGGGCTTTTGGGGAGAATTTGGATTATGCACATTAGTGTGTTTAGTGCATACCCACACATTTAAAGAACAAGTATACTTTGTGGAGGATTGATGATCTTTTTGATCAATTGAATGGAGAAAATATATTTTCTAAGATTGGCTTGAGATCACTTTACCATCAAGTAAGAATTTGAGAAGAAGATACTAGCAAGACAACCTTTCAGGCAAGGTATGGTCATTATGAGTTAGTAGTGGTTCCATTTGGGTTGAAAAATTCACCAAATTTTTTTTATGTATTTAATTAATGGAGTGTTTAGAGATTGCCTAAACAAATTTGTCATTGTCTTCTTTGATGATATTATTATTTACTCTAAGACAAAGAAAGAGCATGAGAAACATTTGAGAATGGTGCTACATGTGTTGAGAGAACACCAATTGTATGCCAAGGTGAACAAATGTATTTTTTATCAAAATAACATACATTATTTGGGCCACATTGTCTCATAGGATGGCATGGAAGTGGATCCCAAAAAATTGAAGCAATCAGAAGTTGGCCAACACCAAAGGATATTTCAGAAGTTAGTTCATTTATGGGTCTAGCTAGTTACTACCATAGATTCATTGTAGGTTTCTACAAGATTGCACACTCGACCACTTATTTACAGAGAAAATGAATAAAATTCAAATGGGCTACCAAGTGTGAAGAAAGATTCCAACACTTGAAATATTTATAAACCAATGCACCTATTTTAAAGGTTGCAGATCCAAATGAGGATTTTGTTGTGTGCATCGATGCATGTAAAGAAGGGATTGGTGGAGGCCTTACCCAAAATGGGCATGCAATTTTTTATGAATCAAGGAAACTCAAGGAGCATGAAATAAATTATGCTACCCGCGACTTGGAATTGACAACAATAGTTCATGCATTAAAAAAGCAGAGGCATTATCTCATAGGCATAAAATTTGAGCCAAGAAAAAAACACATTGGTCTAGAATATTTTTTTTACAATGAATATTGAATGCCAGACAAACTAGATGGTCAAAATTTCTCAGATAATATGACTTTGACATTAAATATGTTAAGGGAAAAGAGAATAAATTGGTTGATGCACTGAAAAAAAGGGTACATGAAATGAATGCTACAACCATAAGCATGTACATTTCAAATTTAAAAGATAAAATTTTAGAAGTTGTAACAACAGACCAACAATATGTACAAATTAAAGAAATCTTATATTAGCGTAACATGTGTAACAAAAATATAAATATTTCTAAATGAAAGAGGATGGAATTATCTTGTTAGGAACAAATTTTATGTTCCCAATCCTTAGGAGTTGAGAATTTTGGTTTTAAAAGAAATGCTTAATGTGCCATATGTTGGACATCCAGGATATCAAAAAACAATTGCAGTTGTAAGAGGCCAATATTATTGGCCAGGAATGAAGAAAGATATGATCGATTTTGTTGTTAGATGCATAGAATGTCAAAAGGTAAAGACTAAGCATAGACATCCAATGGGATTGCTACAACCATTTCCCATTCTCGAGTGGAAATGAGAGATTTTTACCATAGATTTCATTACTAAGTTGCCTAGAACAACAAAGCAATATGATTCCATCATGGAAGTGGCAGTCAAGATTATGAAGGCTGCAAATTTTATTTTAGTCAAGATGACACATAATAAAGTCAAGATTGTAGAAATTATATGAAAGAAATTGGCAGGCTACCTGGAGTTCCTAAGGAAATCATATCTGATAGAGATACTAAGTGTTAGCACTGAGGGTCACCCTCAAACTTCTAGAGGATAATCCCAGTACCCATCAAAATGTAAATGGATTAAAATGGTTTGAATAGGTGGATCAGCAAGATGAGAAAGAAAGGGAGAGGGCAACAAAAAGTATGCAGAGGCATTCCATTGGGCATGGAGTCATAACATCCTACAGATCAAAGGAAATCAAACTGTATATCAGAAAAACAAATATATAATGATGAGTAGAAGCATGGTGAATATGATGAAAAAAGGAATAGCATCCATTATATAGAGATCCTTTCTGCAATAGATAAAGATTTCCTTAAACAATGAACAATGATTTAATGGGCAAGCTTCAACAGATCCTCTATTGTTCATGAATCCATGAATCAATAGAAACTATGATCCTCAAAACCTTCAATATGTTCAAGCAAGAAGATAAAAAAGAAGTGGGAAAATAAAAAAGACAATCTAATAACAACTCTCATGAATCTTTAATGGCATAAAATGTCATTACAAACAGGCTCTCAGGCTTACAAATGAGCAACTAAAAATGCTCATACTCTCTCTATCCTCTCTTGTCTCATGAATCCAACCCTACTCCCCTCTTGTAGAATGAATATATAGCCATATAGGTCCTTTCCAGCTCACCCATTCGAACTGCAACCCCTTTCCCAAAATAGAAACAACTACAAACAAAAAATGACACGTTTTAACTGATTTCCTGCTTTTTAGGAGGCAAAATTATGAAAAATAGGATTCAAAATTTCACTTGTAATTCTAAAAATATAATAGCTGTGTAAAATATGAGAACAATTTTTGTATATAACCTCTTTCTAAAGAAAAACCTCTCTCGATTTATTTAAATTCATTTCCACCTGGCTGGAATACGTGTCGCAAAAACATGTCTCAAACAAGAAATCATGAAAGTTGAAAACATAGGGCTGAAAGACTCTTTCAAATATCCCAATCCATGAAACTTGTGTGAAAAATGAAAGAGGTTAATGTTCATGGGTCCGTTATTGAAAATCATTTGGATTTTGAAAATTCATCCTAGTTCACCCAGAAATCCTCCTAGAAGTTAGCTGGTCAAAACTACCAGTTCAACAGTCTAGAACAGAGTTTCTGCACCACATTCTGTAGCGTATTTCGTAGCGCGAGGAACTACGAAATGTCCTATAGATGTCTGATTTGTGCATTTTGAGCCAAAAATAGCCATTTTTTTTCCAAAGGTATATAATCATGTAGAAGCCTCCAAATAGGATGTATGAATCCAAAATCAGGTATAAACATAATACTTCCCACCATAACTTCAAAATGCAAAGATAACCACCTTCAAAATTTAGATTATTTCATCCACTTAATTTCACCTCCTGAGTCTGGTACTTCTTCTGGTTGCAACTAGAGATAACATATTTGATATTTCTTTGGGATAATTCATCTTTGAAAGATGCAACTCCAACTTAAGGTTTCTGATTTGAGATTGTAAATCTATGCTCTATTTGTATAAATTTTTAAGCTGCCTTTTTGGCATATGAGCTTATTAAAGGGAGACTGATGGTTAATAAATGGAAGAAAACCCTCCAAGAAAATGGATATGCAAGGAGGAAGCAACTACCAAAGATTTAAGATAATAATTCACCATTATGCGAGGTCATCACCATGTTAATCAACAAGGCTCTTTAGATTTTCAACATAGACAGATTTTATACTTGGAATAACAATTGAAAATCTAAAAGAATTCAATTGATACATGACATGTAATCAGAGGATAAAAATTTTGAGTTTTATGCATAGGTTCACAGCACTGGAACAGGGGATCTGTAGAATATTTCGTAGCAGATTTCACAGTATAAAAACAAGGGCCAAGAAAGAGATAGACACACTGGCTCTGACAGAAGGATTTGCTCAATTGTGATAGAAGAGGCTGACAATATTGCAGATAAGATGAGAATTTGGTGATAGAAAATGTAAAGAGGTGTGTTGGGAATGTATATCCTCAATTCGTAGCGCTCAGGAAAAGAAACATAAGAACAACCTTAATTTGATCTTCAACAGAGCTCTAAAAACTCAAGGAGTTCCTAGACACCGTGGCTTAACAATAGATATGCTTCATATTGTATGAAACCACCTGCAACAACTCTAACTTCCAATTTCCCTCTGCCAGCTAGTCTGCAGCAGTTTCTGCAGCACCTATCCAAACTAGGAGTTTCTGTAGCACCAAACTAGGAGCAAATTTGAAATCTTTGAGAAAACAGTTAGACAACCTTAAATGACTAAATCCCAAATTATTTCCTTTAAATCATGGATGCTAAAAACAATGAGATCGGTTGACACAAGCCTCATAAGTGCAATAATGGTAATGATGGAAGATGTACTCAAGATGCGCTACGAAATCTCCTTATGATATGGAAGCATACTAAAATGAATTTGATTTGACCTTCTAACAGTTAGAGGGAAAGAGTGGAGTGGTTTATGTGCATAGTGGAAGTGGTGACATGTAAGGGTAGTGGTGGCATCTAATCTTGTGATGGGATGAAGACATAAACCAAAGGTATGGGCCAACGTCAACCTTAACTTATTTTTTCTAAGACCTAAGAAAACCATAAGGAGGAGATCAAAAGTAAAACTTAAACAAGTCTAAGGATAAAAAATAAAAAATATAAGGATGAATTGACCCATAACAACTACATGTGATAACATTGGCTCCATAGGGGATGGCATGCTCCCTGTGAGCTGCCAAGAACAATCAACTTCAATGTCTTATGCTAGGGCTATGGGGTCATTATTCAAATACTAAAAGCAAACTGAAAATTGAAATGCTTTCACACGAGCTTATTTATATACAATACCTTACTCTAACTTACTTTACAGTTTTCTCAGGTGAAAAAAAAATTCCAGCATAGCCATTCAAACTGTTTGGTAACATCCTTTTCTTCTCTACAAATGATCCATAAAAGGTAAGGGAAGTATGGAAGCAAAATGAAAACATGTTTTGGAACACTGACAATACCTCCAAATGATGATAAGATGATTAAATTTGTAGGCTCTAATGATTTTGGAAATTTCAACTCCATATATAACCCCACATGGTCATAAAATTTATAATAAGGCATGTGAAACTAGTAAAATGTTACCTCCTTTATTTCATCATTGCTCACATGTTGTTTGATGTTCTCAGCATGTACAGGTGGATAAAGGACTAATGCGAGCTTGTTAATCCCACGTGATATCTGCTCATTTATAAGTTCTGGACATGAGATAATATGCACATTTATCTCTTGATTTTCTCTTACATGTCTCTCCCAAGGATCAGGTTCATAATTATCATATACAAGAACCATGCTATGAGGTTCCAGAGAAGCTATGAAAAAATTCTGCTCATCATGATATTCGTTGCGATATTCATCAAAAATAGGTTGTTCTTGGTCAGTATTTGAAATAACTTCTTCATCATAAGCAGGGATGCTAAAGACATTTGTTTCAAGAACAAAAATATCCTCTTCATTTTCTTCATAAGAGAAACAAACAAAATTTTCCTTCAATTATGAAAAGCTAGGAAAAAACAGAGAGGAATCTTCCCTAGTTTTTTTAACTAACTTATAATTTATCTCAACTTCATATTTAGGAGAAATATCTACTGTATTTTTATGATCAGAACTATCATTTGAATCTGCATCCAGTATATTGTCACAAGAGTTGGTTCTAGGCTGTAATAGAGCCAAGCCTTAGCACATTTTAAATGAAAAAATAAGTTATCACTCAGAACTTGATTTGGGTTGCATGCAGGTAAATTCTGAGATAACCATGAACCACTTTTTATTAGAAGCTGCCCCTTCCAACCCGAGAGGGATCTCTCGAATATATGTCATGATAGGATATCCAATAAGATTAACAACGGGAAGATCTATGGGTAACAAAAAGTTTTGAGGTTTTTAGGGTTGATGGGTTGGACTGGGAGGTAGTCCATTGGGAATGGAGTCAAATGATCAAGCAAATAGCAAGAGTGTTTTGGCAATGGAAATCCATGGAGCAGAGGCGAGATAGAAGATGATTACAAACTAAAGGATTTATAAAAGGATGGTAGTAGAATAAAGAGAAAACATATCAATACACAAGGAGCACTTAGCGATGAGTGAATTCCAAGCAAAAATTGGTGGAAAGAGATGGTTGGGACAAAGCATCTAGAAAAGGACGAATTCTGAACCTTGATCTCTGCAAGAAACAACCTATAACCATTCTGCAACAGAGCATCTAATAGAGGATGAATTCTATGACAAAAAATTTACAAATCGAGAATAAAAGATAGATGGAGTGATATTGAAACTAATAAAATGGACAAACTCTGCAAGCAACATCACAAGAATCTCTGATATGGATAAAACATGCTTTTGCAATCTTATATTAAACTGAAAATGAAAGCTACAGCCCAGGAGTACTACTCCTGTGTGTATTACCCCCCCCCCCTTTTTTCTTTTAAAAATATGCCTCATATATGTATTCAGGTTGAAATCATCTCTAATCTAAAAGATAACAACAGTTACAACCAATTCTTGAAACTTTCTGCCATAGAAAATCGGCCAAACTGCTGAAAACTAGGGTTGCGGTTATGACTATGTATCTATCGACTCACGAAATCTGTGTATAAACTGAAAGAGTATTTTGTGCATATGTTTATTCTGAGTAAAAACCTCTCTCAGTTCCCTGAGACCCCTTTTCATTTTCCCCAAATCTGCATTTAGCAAACATGTGTCAAAACAGAAAAATATGAAATCTGAAAATTAGGGCTGGGAGATGGATTCGATTCTCCGAATATATGACACCTATAGGAAAACTGAAATAGGATAATGATATGGGATCTGTTAGGCACAAAATTCTCCAACCATTTCTCAAAATGATACTCCAGTCGCTCAGAATCCTCATTTGAAAATGATGACTCAACACAGTAACAAATGCCATATTTCTGAAAACGAACCTCATATTGCAGGGATATTTTGAATATATTACCAATATCAAAATGAAATTACAAAGACACCACTGGAAAACTTAGTATTTTTAGATGTTTATCGACTATTCGAATGTGAAAAACAACCTCTCCACGGCTGAGCCAATTGCGTTTTTCTAAAGAAGTTTTGCATATGATTGGAGTCTTGATTTCGAGTTTTCGGGATTCGGGGAAACGAAACAGTGGTTATTAAAATATCCACTTCATCCAAATCCCCGATGGCCAAATCCCCGAAATATATTTTGTCTTTTACATTGCACTCTTTTGGGCCTTTGGGTATAATGTCCTCAAGAGTTATGACATGCAAGGAATCCCGAATCGCGAAATCGCGATGGGATTAATTAGACGATAATCATTTGTTTTAATCTCTTAATTAATCATGATTAGCAATTAATATTTAAACTTTTGTGGATTCAAGTGTCGGGACTTCGATAATACTTGACACGAGAAATCCCGAATCACGAAATTGCAATGGGATTGATTAACAGTTAAAACACTTTTATCTTTGTGATTAAGCACGATTAAAACACAGGCTTTCAGGGTTTCAAAAATCACAAACTTGAAACTTAAAGCATGAAGGCAGATTGAGTCACGAAATCGTGATGAGACTTGTCAACATTAATATTTCTTATTCTTTAATTAACCTGACTTATCCGTTAATACTTTAGTGAATTCGGGGATCAATGCTGTAATTATTAAAATATCTACGCCGGCCAAATCTCCGATGGCCAAAAACCCTGGACTCATTAGATTTTTCTCCATGTGGATTAATGGTCGGTGTATGTGGTTGTTCAACTGCCAATGGTTCCATTCATTTTCCTTTTGACTCAATGCTCGAACAGATGGTACATTTCTTTGATTTTCACATGAACCCTGTCTTTGGATTTTTCGTGAGTTGGCTTGTGAATGTTATACTGTTGTTGCATTTGGGGATGATTTCGGAGTTATTTTACTGAAGATGACAGGTAGATAACATTCAGTGATGCGTGTGATATTCATATCGTCGTTTTCTCATATCTACACTTTCGGTAGTTAAACACTATAAATGTTTTCTCTCCTAAGTTACCGAAAGCCAAAATTTCAATATTGTTACAACAGAGGCTCCATCTAGGGATGGTGCTTTCTTGCAAAGCATCAAGAATAGTAGACCACATGCCTTCATCCATTGGGCGACCTGGAATCATCCTTATCAAACTCTGAACTCTGTCGCTTTACTTGCACCTTTCCGAAACAAAAAACCACTTATGCATTCATTAGGCTATGGAGTCGTAATGTCTTAAATCAAAACCATACAGGATGCCAAACTGAACTGGAAATGTACTTAAAACCACTATTGTACTCTAATGCTCAAAGTCAAGCTTATTTATATACACCACCTACTCTAATTGATATCACTATTTTTTTTATAAGTATAGGAAAACTTCCAAATCAACCAAGCGAGTATCTGACTAAGAAACTTAATTATACTTTCATCTTGGAGAAAAAGGATGACAGGAGCAACTGCAAATTTCAAAAATTGCCCTGGGAGCAGGTACTTATAGTTTTGAAATTCAGACTTCAAGAAGTTGGAAATAACAAATTTAGTCCCCCATTTTGATTCCATATAAACTACTACTGGATCGTAGAAGGGAAGAGATATACCACTTTCACAACTAATCCATACTTCCTCATGTTGGGCAAGTTGTCTGAAATGTTTTTGCGCACTTTGTCCACTGCTGATTTTTTCTTCCACTGGTGCAAAAATGTCACATTGAAACTTACTGGTATGTTGCTCAATAGTTGCTAAACAAGGAGGATAGATCAATTGTTTCAGTAACCCCTCTTTATGTCCTTCATCTGCTATCCAAAGATCTTCTTGGTAGCTGTCATACATAGGCTGATCTCTTTCATGATGTTGTTGATTTCTTTCCTATTGAACCAAAGTTTATTGATGCTCATCATCTTTAGAAACACTTTCATCACATTGATCAAACAAAGGAGGATTGTCATAAATTTTCGAGTGTGATGAAAAATAAATCTTCTCTTCATGTTCTTCTGGATATTCATCATAAACAGGTTCAGTTGATAGCTCAGGAGTGTCATCAGTCAGACAAATGCTAGTAATATCAACTATGAAGCTATCTATCTCAGATTCAAACTCCTCCAAATCATAGTCTAAAGCATCTTCGAACAACAAACATTCTTCAAGGTTATTAAACATGACATCCCTATCTTCTTCATGAAACAAAACAGTGCCTAAAAGATGATCCTCTAGCCGAAAATCATCATCATAAATTAGTTTACTAAATTCCTCTAAAGTTCCATGGCTGACATGATTTAAACTTAGATTTTCATTTTCAGTAATAGAAGAAGTTTCACTCACATGTTCAGGACTGTGTGAATGTTGCATATCTGTGTAAGCAGGGGTTGCAACATGACTGTTCAGGAGAAAATCTATCTCTTCTTCTGTTAAAGGAGGAGGTGGTCTATGCAATTTATGGATCAAGCAACTATTGTTTTCTTTCTCTTCTACATGTTGACCATGATGTTGAATATCTTCTTCTTGAATGTGATCACAAGATCTATCATATCCTACTTTTTTATCAGCCAACTCTTCTTCATACTGATTATCTTCATCGACTAGAGAAATTTCTGATATTCCTTCCTCCTCTTCAAGACGGATCAAGGAACTATTGTTTTCTTTCTCTTCTACATGTTGACCATGATGTTGAATATATTCTTCTTGAATGTGATCACAAGATCTATCATATCCTACTTTTTTATCAGCCAACTCTTCTTCATACTGATTATCTTCATCGACTAGAGAAATTTTTGATATTCCTTCCTCCTCTTCAAGAAGACATGTTTGATCTGTTTGTCTTATGAATTTTATATTACAATAATCTTCAAAAAGTATTTCAGCTGAATAGATTCTTTTACAATGTTGATGAAAAAGTATGTGAAAATATTTCAATGAAGGAAAACTGGAATGAAGTAAAGATTTATACCAGAGTCTAGCATCTATTTCCAATGAAAACATAAATAGTTTCATGAGGACATCTTCATGATGTTTATTTAAATCATCCATGATCTTGTGGAATTCAAACAAGCGTTGGGCGGGATTGTCATCTGCATATTCTCCAAATTTAGGAAGGACATCTTCCCAAACTTTAATGTCTGGAACAATGTTTGGAAAACCATAAACATTTGTAAAGTCTAGAGGAGAAAACCTTGCAGCAATATGAGCGGTGAACGAATTCGACATTTTGAGACCACTGGAGTCATCAGTGAATCATGTAGAGTCTTTGAACCAAGGAGTCGCCAGGTGAATGATCACAGCCAATTGAATTCCTATCCCTTGTTCACCATCAAGAAATAGATCTGAACTTTTTGTCGTATCCCAGGGAAGATAACTTCTTTCCTCCGTCCCCGGCAATGACACCAGAAAATCTTGTCGCAAGAGTTGGTTCTAGGCTGTAATAGAGCCAAGACTTAGCACATTTTAAATGAAAAAATAAGTTATCACTCAGAACTTGATTTGGGTTGCATGCAGGTAAATTCTGATATAACCACGAACCACTTTTGATTAGAAGTTGCTCCTTCCAACCCAAGAGGGATCTCTCAAATATATGTCATGATAGGATATCCAGTAAGATTAACAATGGGAAGATCTGTGGGTAACATAAATTTTTCAGGTTTTTAGGGTTGATGGGTTGGACCGAGAGGTAGTCCATTGGGCATGGAGTCAAATGATCAAGCAAATAACAAGAGTGTTTTGGCAATGGAAATCCATGGACCAGAGGCAAGATAGAAGCTGATTACAAAGAGAAGGATTTATAAAAGGATGGCAGCAGAATAAAGAGAAAACATATCAATATGCAAGGATCACTTATCTATGAGTGAATTCCATGCACAAATCAGTGGAAAGAGATGGTTGGGACAGAGCATCTAGCAAAGGACAAATTTTGAACCTTGATCTCTGCAAGAAACAACCTATAACCATTCTGCAATAGAGCATCTAACAGAGGATGAATTCTATTACAAAACAGTTAAAATTGAGAAGAAAATATAGATGGAGTGATATTGAAACTAAGAAAATGGACAAACTCAGCAAGCAACATCACAAGAATCTCTGATATGGATAAAACATGCTTCTGCAATCTTATATTAAACTGAAAATGAAAGCTACAGCCCAGGAGTACTACTCTTGTGTGTCTTCC
>ML795878.1:194408-258175 GCA_009831015.1 Picea engelmannii
TAAATATGCCTCATATATGTATTTAGGTCCAAATCCTCTCTAATCTAAAAGATAACAACAGTTACAACCAATTCTTGAAACTTTCTGCCATAGAAAATGGGCCAAACTGCTGAAAACTAGGGCTGGGGTTATGAACACATATCTTTTGAATCGCGATAGATATGTATAAAATGAAAGAGGTTTTTTTGCATCTGTTTATTCTGAGTAAAAAATTCTCTCAGTTCCCTGAGACCCCTTTTCATTTTCCCCAAATCTTCATTTAACAAACATGTGTCAAAATAGGAAAATATGAAATCTGAAAATTAGGGCTTGGAGATGGATTCGATTCTCCCAATATATGACACTTGTAGACAAAATGAAATAGTCTAATGATATCTTACGTGTTAGGCACAAAATCCTCCAACCGTTTCTCAAAATGATACTCCAGTCGCTCATAATCCTCATTTGAAAATGATGACTCAACATAGTAAAAAACACCACATTTCTGAAAACAAACCTCATCTTGAAGGGATATTTTGACTACCTTACCAAGATCAAAATGAAATTCTTAAGAAACCAATGGAAATATTAGGATTTTTAGATGTCGATCGACTATTCGAACGTGAAAAACGACCTCTCAACGGATGAGAAAATTCTATTTTGCTAAAGCAGTTTTGCATATAACTGGAGTCCTGATTTCGAGTTTTCGAGATTCGGGGAAACGAAGCAGTGGTTATTAAAATATCCATGTTGGCCAAATCCCCAATGGACAAATCCATGAAATAGATTTTGTCTTTTACATTTCACTCTTTTGGGCCTTCGGGTTTTGGGTATCATGTCCTCAAGAGTTATGACACGCAAGGAATCTCGAATCCCGAAATCACGATGGGATTAATTAGACGATAATCATTTGTTTTAATCTCTTAATTAATCATGATTAGCA
The DNA here is from genome assembly GCA_009831015.1 of Picea engelmannii. Taxonomy (NCBI): domain Eukaryota; kingdom Viridiplantae; phylum Streptophyta; class Pinopsida; order Pinales; family Pinaceae; genus Picea; species Picea engelmannii. The sequence continues at coordinate 195,331 of ML795878.1, forward strand.
ATTAATATTTAACCTTTCGTGGATTTAAGTGTCGAGACTTCGATAATACTTGATGTGAGAAATCCCGAATCGCGAAATTTTGATGGGATTGATTAATAGTTAAAACACTTTTAGCTTTGTGATTAAGAACAATTAAAACATAGGCTTTCAGGGTTTCTAAAATCGCAAACTTGAAACTTAAATCACGAAAGCAGCTCGAGTCGTGAAATCACGATGAGACTTGTCAAAATTAATCTTTCTTATTCTTTAATTAACCTGACTTATCCTTTAATACTTTAGTGAATTCGGGGATCGAGGCTGTAATTATTAAAATATCTACGTCGGCCAAATCCCCGACGGCCAAAAACCCCAGAATCGTAAGCTTTTTCTCCATGTGGCTTAATTCTCGGTGTATGTGGTCATTCAACTACCAATGCTTCCATTCATTTTCCTTGTGACTCAACGCTCGAACAGATGGTACATTTCTTTGATTTTCACATGAACCCTATCTTTGGATTGTTCGTGAGTTGGCTTGTGACTGTTCTAGTGTTGTGGCATTTGGGGATGATTTCAGCGTTATTTGACTGAAGATGACAGGTAGATAAAATTCAGTGATGTGTGTGATATTTATATGGTCGTTTTCTCATATCTACACTTTTGGTAGTTAAACACTATAAATGTTTTCTCTCCTAAGTTACCGAAAGCCAAAATTTCAATATTGTTACAACACAGTACAGAGAAACAATAAGAAGAAAGCACTGATCATTCACTGATTTCCTTGACTAGGTTATCTTCTTCAACTGTGACATTTTCTTCAACATAAGAAGATCTTTCATGATTATAATATCCTTTATACAAAAAATCCAATTCATGACAACATTCTGGATAGAGGAAGTTAGCTGAAAAATTATCTTCATAAAATGAATGTAATACAGTACGAAAACTCTTCAAAGAACTGACACTGGAAACCGAGAGAGATCTACACCAATCATGAGTTGTCCCATCCAAAGAATATCTAAAGAATTTAATGAGGACATATTCATGTACAAATTTCATCTTAAGCATGCACTCATGAAAGTCTAATAAAAACTTAGTTGGTACTTCTCAATCCTCTCCTCTAAACCTAGGAAGGCAACCTTCCCATTCATCTCTACTAGGCATTGGATTTGGAAAACCAACTATCTTTGAAAAATCATAGAAAGCATACCTCTGAGCTAGGAGCTTGTCCATTTCAAAAAAATGGAGTCTCCAATAGATATATGAAAAGTGGAGTTTCCATGGTGAAAGATAAGTAGTCTAATAGATTCTAGCTTCAGTTCACCATACAAAGCTAGATCTAATCATCATAGTTCACCCAAATAAGGTATCCTCGTTGTCGTCCCCAATAGCGGCGCCAAAAATGTTAGCATTGAGAGTCACCATCATATTGATAGAGGATAATCCCAGTACCCATCAAAATGTAAATGGATTAAAATGGTTTTAATAGGTGGATCAACAAGAATAGAAAGAAAGGGAGAGAGCAACAAAAATTTTGCAGAGGCATTCCATTGGACATGGAGTCATAACATCCAACAGATCAAAGGTAATCAAACTGTATATCAGACAAATAGATATATATTGATGAGTAGAAGCATGGTGAATATGACAAAAGGAAGAACATCCATTATACAAAGATCCTTTTTGCAATAGATAAATATTTCCTTAAACAATGAACAATGATTTAATGGGAAAGCTACAACAAATCCTCTATTGTTCATGAATCCATCAATCAATGGAAGCTATGATCCTCAAAACCTGCAATATGTTCAATAAAGAAGATAAAAAATAAGTGGGAAAACAAAGAAGACAATCTGATAACATCTCTCATGAATATTTAATGGCAGAAAATGTCATTACAAACAGGCCCTCAAGCTTACAAATGAGCAACTAAAACTGGTCCTACTCTCTCTAGCCTTTCTTGGATCATGAATCCAACCCTCCTCGCCTCTTGTACAATGAATATATAGCCATATATGTTCTTTATAGCCCACCCATTCGAACTCCAACCCCTTTCCCAAAATAGAAACAACTACAAACATAAAATGACACGTTTTAACTGATTTCCTTCATTTTAGGAGGCAAAATTATGAAAAATAGGCTTCAAAATTCCACTTGTAATTCTCAAAATATAATAGTTGTGTAAAATATAACAACGGTTTTTTTAGATAAACTCATTTTAAAGAAAAATCTCTCTTTGTTTCTTGAAATTCATCTCTAGTTGGTCAGAATATGTGTCGCAAAAAAATGTCTCAAACATGAAATCATGAAAACTGAAAACATAGGGCTCAAAGATTATTTTAAATCTCCCAATCCATGACACTTGTGTGAAAAATGAAAGAGTTTAATGTTCATGGGTCCGTTATTGAAAATAACCTCCTTTGTATTTTGAAAATTCATCCTAGTTCACCTGAAAATCCTCTTGGAAGTCAGCTAGTCAAAAATACCATTTCAACAGTCTAGAACAAAGTTTCTGCAACACATTCCATAGCGCATTTCGTAGCGCCAGGCACTATGAAATGTCCTGTAGTTGTCCGATTTTTGAAGTTTGAGTCAAAAATACCAAAAAATCTTTTCCAAAGGTATATAAGCCTGTATAATCCTCCAAATAGGGTGTATGAATGAAAAATCAAGTATAAACATAATACTTCCCACCATAAATTCAAAATGAAAGGATAACCACCTTCAAAATTTAGATTCTTTCAGCCACTTCATTTCACCTCCTGAGTTTGGTACTTTTTCTAGTTGTAGCTAGAGATAAAAAAATTGAGATTTCTTTGGTCTAATTCATCTTTGAAAGGCTGCAACTCCAGCTTAATCTTTCTGATCTGAGATTGTAAATCTCTGCTCTATTTGTATAAATTCCTAAGCTTAATCTTTCTGATCTGAGATGGTTAAGAAATGGAAGAAAACCCTCCAGGAAAATGGATATGCAAGGAGGAAGAAGCTGCCAAAGCTTTAAGATAATAATTCACCATTATGAAATGTCTTCACCATGTTAATCAATAAGGATCTTTAGATTTTCAACATAGATAGATTTTAGACTTGGAATAACAATTGAAGAATTAAGTTGATACAAACCATGTAATTAGAGGATAAAAATGCTGAGTTGTATGCACAGGTTCGCAGCACTGGAACAAGGTATATGTAGCACAATTTGTAGCATATTTCACAGTATAACAACAAGGGACAATAAAGAGATAGGCACAATGGCTTTGACAGAAGGATTTTCTCAATTGTGATAGAAGAGGCTGACAATACTATAGATAAGATGACAATTTGGTGATAGAAAAGGCAAAGAGGTATGATGGGAATGTAGATCCTCAATTCGTATCACCCAGGAAAAGAAACATAAGAAAACCTTAATCTAATATTCAACGGAGCTCTAAAAACTCAAGGAGTGCTTGGACATCGTGGCTTAATGGTATATATGCTTCAGATTGTATGAAACCTCCTGCAACAACTCTAACTTCCAATTTTTCTCTGCCATCCAGTCTGCAGCAGATTCTGCAGCACCTTTCCGAACTAGGGGTTTCTGCAACACCAAACAAGGAGCAAATTTGAAATCTTTGAGAAAAAAGTTAGACAACCTTAAATGACTAAATCCCAAATTATTTCCTTTAAATCATGGATGCTGAAAACAATGAGATTGGTTGACACAAGCCTCATAAGTGTAATAATAGTAATGAGGGAAGATGTACTCAAGATGTGCTACAAAATATCCTGATGAGATGGAAGCTTATTAAAATGAATTTGATTCGAACTTCTAATGGGTAGAGGGATAGAGTGGAGGGGTTTATGCACATAGTGGAAGTGGTGACATGTAAGGGTAGTGGTGGCATATAATCTTGTGATGAGATGAAGACATAAACCAAAGGTATGGGCCAACATCAACTTTAACTTATTTTTGCTAAGGCCTAAGAAAACCATAAAGAGGATATCAAAAGTAAAACTTAAACAAGGCTAAGGATAAAAAATAAAAACTCCAAGGATGAATTGATCCATAACAACTACATGTGATAACACTAAGTTCACTCTCCAATTTTTGGAAAGGGTTGTTCAAAAGATTTGGGACAAATCTTAATTTTAGCACAACTCCAAAATCATATGGGAAGACATGGAGTGTCAACCAAATATTTCAGGATATGATAAGAATGTATGTAATGGATCAAACTTCCAAGTGGGAATACTACACTCATTTGATTGAATTCACTTATAACAATGGGTGTCATATTTCATTGAAGATGATCCCATTTGAAGCCTTGTATGGAATAAAATGCAACACACCAGTGAGCTATTATAACCCAACAGACAGAGCCATTATTGGGTTAGAGTTGCTAAGAGAAATGGAAGAGAATATGGTAAAAATAAAGAATAATTAAAAATACAACATAGAATAGAAAGAAAAATTGCCCAGACAATGACAAAGCACACAGGGAATTTAAAGTGGTTGAGTATGCGTTTCTGAAAGTGAAGGAAAAAATGAGTTCATTGAAATTAGGAAGAATTTTCCCAAAGTTGGCAACAAGATATTATGGGCCATTTGAATTTCTAGAGAGGATAGGCCCAGTTGCATACATGATTGCATTTCCTGCATCCATGAGAGATCATAATGTGTTTCATGTTTCTTTATTAAATATGTGCTTGATCCTAACCATGTGATTGATTAAACTATGATCCAAGTGGAGCACTAAGGGGAATTTTGGGTGGATTCAATGCACATACTAGATCAAAAAGTTCAATTTCTCAGGAACCGAGCCATCTTCATGGTAAGGGTTCAATGGAGCTGCTACAGTCTTGAAGATGCCACATGGGAGCATGAAGAGGCCATGCAGGAAGAGTACCTGCAACGTTTTACATGTTTTTGAGGAAATATAAATGTACATTTGTACATATGTTTACAAAAAATCCATTTTGGTGCAACTAGAGTTCCTGGATCCATGACTTTGAGACTTCTTGTCTCATCTATGTTGGAGCCTTGGAAGGGAAGTGGGACAGCCTAAGAGACTGTGATGAAGAGAAGGGGGTACACTCGTTTAGGTTGTGCAGGTTGAAGGGAATGAGATATTGTTGGTTGGAATTGTTTCAAAAGCCATTAACTATGGAATTATCTAGTATTGTGATGTAATAATTTATGTATGTATACATGTACACCTGTATGGTGATGTGCACTAAGGACATAAAACATTATAGGGGGGGGGTTGTAACACCCTACTTTTGATCCCCAATGAAACATTGCATATTTTTAAGTATTATGAATGGTTGTGGGCCAAGCGATGTAATATATAAACATTGTACATTGAAAATACTAAAATAAAATACGCCGATGACTGTAGACGGGTAAGGACCAAAGTAATGGGGAGATATGATTCCACAAGAGAGGGGGATTAATGGGGGTTTTGAGGAGTTTTCATATGTCTTGAGTCTTAAGACATCTTCATTAATCACCTTGTCATTTAGTCATTTATTCCTTTGACCTATTAAGCACTCAAATCATTGAATTCATGTAAGAGGTTGAGTTTGGAAGTCATCCCACTCAGTTATAGTAGCAGGGGTTAAGTGTAAGCATCCTTGGGAGAGAAGAGACAATTTGAGTAGGGAATAGATTAGTTATAATACAATTAGTAAGAATTGAGGAAAAATGGAGGAGAAAGATGTAAAAGAGTGGCCAACCATAGTGGGTATTAAAGACATCTCGCTGAAGCTAAAACATATGTTGAAAAGTGAGTTTATTATGCTTTTGAGTGAATCTATGTTGATAAAATTACCCAAGAGCAAGTGAGCTTTCTATGTGAGAACTCATGTTGCAGATGGATTTCCTGGAGCCCTCGGTAGAGAGAGTCCTATTCATTTTGTGTTGGATCCCTAGATGGGATGGAGATTATTTGAGGGACTGTTGTACAAAGAAGGAAATGTCATCCCTTGGGTTGTGCAAGTTTATGGGGAAGAGATTAGCTGGGTGGTTGGACTTGTTGTAGGAGTTGTGTCACTATGTTTTTAGTGAGTTTTGAGCTATTATAGTGGACCATAGACACCCATAGGAGCTTGTATATCCTTGTGGATTCATAGCCCAAACTCGAGGGTGACTTGTTGTTGAGAGAATTGGAGCAGCATAGCTTATGGTTGGGTGGAATGTCCTTTGTGTACATCTGGTTTTGTAAATCATCTTTAAAATATAAGTGTTTTAATCAATATGTCATTTACAATTTTAATTCCATGATTGATTGTTTCATTCACTTTATATTTTATTTGTATGAATTATTTTTTGTATGTTTAATTGTTGTGGTGCATATTTAAGTCGATTGCATTCATGATTTTAATTATTAATGATATTTGCACGAGTGTGTATCTTATGTTGTTTATATTTTCACATTTAAATCAAATGATAGTCAATTTTGTAGTAACATGGCTCATCTAGGTAGTTGGGGCATGTTACAAACAATAATATAAATCCAACATTTTCTCCTTGTGAAATTTCTCCATCATATCCTTGTCAATGTACTCTTTCCCCTTTTCCCAATTAAAGACTCATATTTATACCTAAGGAATGAAGTTAAGGTAATTGGGGGAAGAATTTAGGGAATGTATAACTTTCTGAATATCATGTTTTCCCTTCAAGAGCATGCATTTAATGTGTTTTAATAAAAAAAATTCCTTTTTACAAATGTTTTCACATATTTTCTTTAAGGAAACTCATAGCTACCTCATTAGATGCACTAGAACAACTTGTGGGCATGTCATAATGTTTGGATAAAGCCAACAATGGAAAGATGAAAACTTGATCAATGATTAATAATTGGCCAAAAAGATGCATCTGGGAAAAGGTGACCCAAATACAAAGATAATAGATGCCCCCCTAATGTATGAGGTTAAAAGGGAAGTTGATGGCTAAAATACAGTATAATATCATAGAGGAAATAGACAATTGAACCAAGGTCAAGTCCAATGAATAAAGGATGAGAAAGGTACCTGCAAACAAAAACCAAAGTATCATATAGCTATCTTCCCTAAGGCAGACATACCCATGCTCAGGTGGAAGCAAGCATGGTTGTCAATCACGTACATTGAGGATCCATGAAGTATATATATCAAATGCAGAACCATGGAAATGAAACAATACAAAGTGGATCCATGTAAAAATGGTATCATAGCCATGAGAAAATACAAAGTGGATCTATGTCCTAGTATATATTAGGAGAACAATTGGAACTATGTGAAGTACAAATTTGTTCCCCAAAAGTACCAATGTCATAAAATAAACAATGCAATATCTGCAACTTAAGAAATAATATTAGGAAAAACATCTACCATGGATCAAGGTATTCAATCCAAACATGTTGAATTCATAACTCTATTCCCTATGAATAAATCATCTAAAGTCAAACATGGGAGAAACTGCCTGATCACTAGTCATTAGTTGATCCTTCAATTGAATAGGTTCCATTAGTCAGTTTGACGTCTTTGAAGGTTCTCCATATGCAGTCCATTTACTACAACAGAATAATAAAATCAATCCCATCATTAGTGGGGCAACTAAAACAACTTGAGTTTCTTAGTTTACAAAGATTGGGGCATATCTAGGATTTGCCTGAAGAGATATGCCATTTTTCTTCCCTTCAATTTTTGGATCTTTTTATTTGTAGAAACCTACAAGCATTGTCATTTAATATTGGATATCTTAAAACCCTCAAGTATCTTGGTTTACGTGGCTATATAATTTTAAAGGTGTTCCACATGAAATCTCCCAAATTACTTCATTAAGCACACTCGACGTAGATAGAGTTGAATTAAGTGTGGAAGCAGAATAAGAAGTAATCATTTGGAGATTGAAGGGTTTGAGAAATCTGAGAATGTTGAGAATATCGGTAAAGGTGGGAATGACATCATTAGAAATGAAAGTTGGCATAATGGGAACATGGTTGGAGATGAGGCACTCATCGTTAAAGTTTTTTATTCCAATGTTTTGGTTTTGGTGTTGAAGGAGGGAGTTATGGAATAATTTGGTATTCTTGTCTCCCTCTTTTAGCCAAAGCATCCTGGATTTCTGGAGGAACATGATTTCCTCTTGTTGGTCTCTTTCTTCAACTGCCTCTCTAAGGGACGATTCCTGTTGTTGTAGCTTTGTATCTAGAACCTCTTGGTTTATTTTTATTTGTACTTATTCCATCTTCCCCTCTAAGTCTTGTTTAGCATCCTGAATGTTCCCAAAGACTTATTTATTCCATTTCTTAAGGCTTATTTTTATATGTTTCAACCTTTGTTGGAACTGAAACATTTTTGTTCCATATAGATCTTGGTTCTCTCATGACCATTATTTTACCTTTTTAATGAATTCTAGGTGTCTGGTCCAAAATTTATCAAATATAAACAATTTGGGTCGAGGGCCTAGGCTATCCATCCATCTTAGAGAGATTGACCAATGACTTGAACTATAAATAGGTCGGATCTTCCCACCTATGGATTTCTTGTGTTGGAAAAAGGGTTCTGATACCAGAAATATGTCTAGCCTTTATGCTATGTAGTGTCTCCCTCCTCTTCTATTGTTCCAGGTATATCTTCCTTCTGAGGATATCATGTCTATTAACCACAATTTTTCAATGAGTTCCTTGAAGGATTGGTCCTCAAAGCTCAAACTCCCTATACCCCCTTTCTTGTCTTCCAGGGAGGTGTTGACACTTGAATCCGTCAAGACCAAAACAAAAACCTCATGAGGATATAAATCCCCCTGTTTTTTTATAGATGTGGTACTCCTCTTTTTCTTCGGATTTTTGTGGGACTTTGTGTCTTTAGAATATGGGACTTCATAGAAGTTTGTCGTGGTAATCAAATAAATAATAAAATAACATGAAATAAAATGTTTTTTTTTTTTTAAAGAAGGTTCCTGAGAGAGGAACAAGAATCACACATTACACACATTAAAGAAAAATAAGCAAAATTGCCTCACATCCATCATAGTTTAACTTAGGATTTATGATCATATAAAAATAACAAAGAAGATAGTCTGCATGCATAAGAGAACTTTAACAGATTGGAAACATGGAAAGCTCAAATAAAGATAATGATAGTGTCAGATAGTTGTCTTAGGTTGATGGATAGTTGGTATGGTGATGTCAACTATTGGAGAGTGATATTGTAGATTGATGTCAACCCTTGGAGAAAGTACGGTAGCGAATTCCAGTAGCACAAAGGTTTGGGTAATGGATCCAAGTTTGTTTGATGTAAATATGACTCATTATTTTCTTGTCATGGTTGATAATAAGTACAAATGGATGAACTCCAAAGTGGTCCCGTTATGGTGAAATCCCTCACGGGAAGATGCTTTGAGGATTGAGTTATCCTAGAAGTATGGTTAGAGAACCCATGATTATTTATGGAATAACGAGATGCAAGTCAGTGAATTTTTCAGTTAAACTATCCTAGATGGATATTTATTGTCATGCCATTTATAGTGGTATGTGGAACGCCACATAACTCCTCACGGTTAGAGAGTTATGTCCATGAGAAGTTGGAGAACCCAGGTTTGGGTAATGGACCCAAGTTTGTTTGATGGATAACGGTATGGTTTTTGATATATTTTCAGATAATGCTATTCTATATGGATAGTACATATCATTCCATTTCTGTTGGTATGTGGAACATCACATAAATATTCACAGTTCAAGAGTTATGGCCTTACGAAGTTGGAGGACCCTCATATTTCATCTAGAAGCCCCAAAAGGTCAAAGTAGTCAAAGTGGTTTAAGAGATTTTAAAAGGTAAATAATAAAGTGAAGTGATGAATGTATTATAATTCAAAGTGAATAAAAAATAAATTGTTTCAATAATAAATTTAATGGAGGAATTAGAAGTGGGTTAACCCTAAAATAAGGAAAGTGGGAAAAGTGACCTAGAAGATGTTTTTAAGGAAGCTACTTGGAAAGTATAAATAAGAGGCAAGGCTCTCTCATTTAAGAAATACTTGAGAATATTGAATACCTATAGGTTTTTGAGGTAACCAAATGATATCTTAGCTGAATTTCTGAGGGAAGGTGAAGAAAAGAAGGCCGGAATTCAAGGAAGGATAAAGTCTTTTGATGATGCTTTCTAAGGTATGTTATTTACAGCTCATCTCACCATTTTCGCAATAATTTTTTTTATAGAATGACTCAGACCATGAAATTTATATTCCATTGAGGAAACATATCCACGTATCTGTGGAAAAAACATTATCTTCTGGTTCGTTGTATTTTTGGAGTTACATGTCGTGGAAAATAGGGTTTGTGGCTAGTCCTGAAACTAGTCAAAAACATGTGTTTTGGGTAAAACCGTCATAACATCATCATAAAAGATCCAATTTCAATAAGAAAAAATCTGTTGGTCATAGTAGAGTCTTTATTATTATGTGTAATAGTTTCAGATCTATTTAAAAAATATTCCGTGCAGGGCACGCTCTACAAGGTTGCTCTCTAGAATACACCAAAATTCAGAAAGGTATGCCATTTTTGTTATAACTCATTTTCTAAGAGGTTCCAAGTAGTGACACCTGGAGGAATTGTATAAAACACACTAAATAAAATTTTGTATCAGTTTCAGATATTTATTCATTACAAGTACAAAGTTATGATTATTTCAAGTTAGGGTTGTTGAATAATCCAAAAGTAGTCATGTGAGACTAAAGAAACGTTTGATGAAAATGATAGTCTCTTGTTTGTAAAGTTAAGAAAGGGTTGCAGGTATGTGATCATATACACCAGGTCTATTACATAGTTACAAATCATATTTGGATGATGATATTGATGAGGGATTTCGGTTGAGGTACATGTTGAGTACATGGTTGAGACAAGTAGTTGATGAGTTGGCACATACATGACATGTATAGTTGATGATGTTGGTACATATTGATGAGTCATAGTTGATGAGTAGTTGACACATGATCGGTACATACTTGGTACATGGTTATAGGAACTTGTGTTAAAAAAAACAGGTATTCCAACAGAGGACGAACACCTTCAGTAACCACTCACATAACCAGATCAAATATCAACACATTGATGTTTTCACGTGGTAAAACCCCTATGAGGAAACATCCATGACCCCAACCAATGTGGCCACTTGGAGCAGTTTATTAATGCAAAGAAAAATATTACAGAGAGATTTTACAAGATAGTTTCTCACAATCGATCATCCGACAAATGATCCTCCGTGCTCTTTAAATAGAGATCATGGACCAATCGGGTGTTAAACCACAAATCAATGGCCATTAAGATCGAGGAGAGTGAACAGACCATGATCGCCATATTTCCTAACTACAAGTGCATACTAATGCATACTAAAGAAACACACTTTTACCTAACGACACATTAGACCAAGTAGATCTTAACTAACTCCTAAGTTTCTAAATATCTTAACATCCCCCCTTAAGAACAACTTGGGATAGGATTGAAGGATTTACAATAGTGACACAATAGGAGAAGGAAGGAGGCATTAGAGCCTATCCCCCCTTAATGAAAACTTCCTAAACTCCTAACATAGATCGAAGTTTGGAGAACTTCGCTTCTGTAAGAGACTTTGTGAAAATGTATGCAACTTGATCTTTTGTAGGGAAAAAGAGCACTTCAATAACTTGATCATGAATGAATTTTCTGATGAAGTGCATGTGTAGCTCGATGTGCTTGTTGTGTTGATGTTGAACTAGGTCTTTGGTGATCTTGATGGCACTTTGATTGTTGCACCAAAGGATGGTCAGATGATGCTTCTCAAGTCCAAACTATGAAAGGATCTGTCGAAGCCACAAGGCTCCCTGACTTGCATTTACCATTGATCAGTACTCTGCTTCTGCTGAAGAAAGTGCAATAGCCTATTGTTTCTTATAGGCCCAAGTGACAGGTCCTGAACCAAGGCTGAAAGCATAACTTGCAGTAGAATTTTGATCATCAGGTCACTGACCCAATCTAAATCAGTGAAACCAACCAATAAAGGAGTCCCCCCTGAACTGTAATGTATCCCAAGCTGAATTGTACCACGAACATAACAAAGTATCCTTTTAGCCACTTTCCAATCGATTTTATGGGGTGTTTTCATATACTGAGAAACAAGACCAAAAACAAAGGAAAGATCATGACGGGTATGAGTCAAGTATAAGAGGCTACCAACTAACTGACGGTACAGGGTGGCATCAACTTTTGGAGAAGTATAGGTGGCAGTAAGATTGACTCCAGACTGGAAGGGATAAGGGGTTGGTTTACAATCATCCATGTGAAAGTGACGAAGAAGGTCACAAACATACTTAGACTGGGAAAGAAAAATTCCTTCATTGGTTTGAAAAACTTGGAAGCCAAGGAAATAGTGCAAAAATCCTAAGTCGGTAATTTCAAATTTCTTCTTAAGGCTGGTTTTCACATGGCTTAAAAGTTTTGGGTCACTACCAGTAAGGATAAGTTCATCAACATAAAGGACAAGGATTATGATATGGATTCCTACTTTCTTGGTATAGACATTAGGATCCAAATGGAATCTAGAGAATCTAGTGGCAATAAAAAATATGTCCATTTTGGCATACCAAGATCGGGGAGCTTGCTTGAGACCATAAGGATATTTATTGAGGCGACGAATAAGGCTAGAGTCATTATGGACATATCTAGGAGGTTTTTCCATGTAGATTTATTCTTTCAAATTGCCATGCAAGAAGTTATATTTAACATCCATTTGATGGACCTCCTGTTTATGTGAGGTGGCAAGGGAAAGAACAAGGCAGATGGAATTCATTTTGGCTACAGGGGCAAAGGTTTCATTATAGTCAATTCCTTCAACTTGGGAAAATCCTTTGGAAACTAACCGAGCCTTGTGTCTTTCAACACTTCCATCTAATGCATACTTAGTTCTATAGACCCATTTACATCTAACAATTTCTCTTCCTTTTGGAAGAGGTACAAGATCCCAAGTATTATTTTCCATTAAATAACAATACTCTTCATTCATTGTTGTATCCCAATCTGGATGACCTGAATCTTTTGCAAATATCTCTGGATCGTGAGTCTCTGAAAATTGAGCCATAAGAGAAGAGGCTCGCTAGAACTGTGAACGTGTTCGATGCTGATCTGAAGGATCATCGACAAGATCACCAGCTACTTCTCATGTTGAACGGACCCATCTAGGAAGCAGTGGAACTTGTGCTTGTTTAGGTTCAAAGGACTCATCTGGAGGAATGTCAGCAGGCAGAGGTGGATTACCATCCTCACTTTCATCATATGAAGAAGAAACTAGAATAGGAATAGAAGAAGGAACAAATTCCAAAGATGGCTCGCAAGCCGAAGAAGGCACAACCGCCGAATTAGGCTCGCAGGCCAAAAGATTTTCATCAAATTTAACATATCTTCTAAGAATAATTTCATTACAATGTGGTTGAAGAATTCTATAACCTTTGACATCTTCAGAATAACCAACAAATATACACTTGACACTTTTAGGCTACAATGTTTTCCTTTTCTCATCAGGAATGTGATCCCATGCTATATTTCCAAATACACGGAAGTGACTTACATCTGGTTTAATTTTATTCAAAGCTTCTTCTGGTGTTATATTTTTAAGATCCTTTGTGGGAGTATGATTAACTATGTAATTTGTACAGTTGATCGCTTCCTCCCAATACTTTAGACTTAATCCCTTAGATTGGATCATACAATTTTCCATTTCTTTTAATGTGTAGTTCTTTCGTTCAACAACACCATTTTATTATGGTGTATATGGAACAATGTGTTGCATTTGGATGCCCTATGTAGTGCAGTAACTTGTAAAATTATTGTTCACATATTCGCCTCCATTATATATTCTTAACTTTTGAATTTGATGTCCAAATTGCTTTTCTACAAGAGCCTTGTAGGCCAAAAACTTGTCAAAAACTTCACTCTTAAGTTTTAAGAAGTAAACCCAAGTACATCTGGAAAAATCATCAATGAAAGTTAAGAAATACTTGCACCCAGAAAAGGAAGGAGAAGAAAGTGGACCACACAAATCACTGTGAACAAGATGTAAAGGGCCCGAGGCATGCCAAGAGGCATGTTTGTCAAAACTGTCTCGATGATGTTTTCCAAGAACACAACTGGCACAAACACCATCTCTACATGAAACAAGAGGAAGAACAATCACCATTTGTTGATTACATAGTTGTTGCAATGAGCGATAGTTTAGATGACCAAACCACTCATGCCAAAGTTTTCTCAAGTCATCGCTATGAGCAACAAAAACTAATGAAAAAGTTAATGACCCAAAGTTGTCAAACTTGTACAACCTGGTAATATCATCAACAATTATAGTTGCAAGAACATGCTTAGGATATTTTAGATCATTGATTACAACTTGGTGAGGTGAAAACTCGACAGTTTTACCTTCACCTGAATGAGTGATTTGATATACTGATAGAAGGTTACAAGAAATACTTGGAGCACATAATACATCATTGAAGTGACCATTATCTACTTGAACTGTTCTAGATCCTACAACACTAAGAGATTTATCATCACCAACAAATATTTTCTTGGTGTTACATTAATTTAGAGCAGAAAATATGGGTTTATCCTTAGCCATATGATAAGATTCTCCTGAATCAATAATCCACTCATCATTAGAAGAAGTAGTAGTAGAATTTGAATTGAAGGATAAACCAAAATCATAAAGTACATGTCCACGATAAGAAGAAGTAGAATCAATATTGATGTTGTGCTCCTTCATCGTTGCTTCTAAAGATGCCATCTTCTTGAAACATTTGGACGCATCATGACCATCTTTATCAAAAATGTTGCAATGTCTGTTAGTATTCTTACTTTTGTATTTTTCTCCTTTGTCACTAGTGGGAGCTGAAGCTGTCTGAGCAGGTTTGGGACCTTTATGTTGTTTGTTGTTGTAGCAAGGATGTTTCTTCTTGGGATACTTGGGTTTATCTTTCGATTGGGTAACTAAGGCTTTGTTGGAGGGACCTGCAGTCTTGATCACTCCAAATTGTACAAGCTTATCTTCCTCTCGAATCAAAGAAGCACAAAATGACTCAAGAGTGGGTTTTTCATAATATTCTTCCCTTAGAGCCTCTCTCATGGCATAAAAGGTAGATACAAACATAGAATATGCACTACCTAGCTTAGAAAGAATAAGATAGATGCAACGCTCTTCCTCCATTTTTATCTTACATTCTTCACATAAAATTCTGAGTGTTTTAAACCTAGATAGATAGTGTCCAAAGCAAGAAAAATCATTTGGACTCAAGGTCAGTATTTGATTTTCTAGCTGTTGTGCTAGAATAATATTGAGTTTACCAAACACAGATTCAATCGTGTTCCAAGCTTCTTTGGGGCCATCAATATATTGAAGTTGGTACCTTAAATCAGAGAGATTGAAATTATGATTAGTCCACGTGCTTCATCATTCCTACTATCCCACTTGGCTTTGTTATCAACATCAGTGGGTGCTTTTTCCTTTCCCAAGGTAATCCGGTACAAGCCTTTACTTCTTAATAAATCTTCCATATGAGATTTCCATTGGAAGTAGTTGTTGTTGGTAAGCAAGACAGTACTTGTAGAAGCCATATTGAATATGCAGATAATCTAGATTTAAAAACTGGAACTAATGATCTGGATGGAAAGAGATCAAAAATTTATGCGGTTTTAAAAAAAAACGGCACTGAAAATGGACTTCCGATGTTAGAGTTATGCCCTTTTTAAAAAAGGCACAATCGGTAACCAAATGACCACGTGATTATGTAAGTTGCTTATGAAGTGACCCACTTTTATAAAGAGAAGTGGGGATCACTTTTACAATGAAGTTACTTTATAACAGAAAAGATGCATGCAAAATAAATAACTCTAAAATAAAATATTAAAGCTACTTATAGTGATTCACTTTTACACTTGAAGTGAAATACACTTTACAATTTTAGCATGAACCTTTTCAAAAAGGGTAACAAAAGAGAGACTTGAACTCAAGACCTCTTACTTAATAAGGCAAATTTTAACCAAATGATCTAGCAAAATATATTGTAATGTTCAGAAGAGGATTGGGTTTGTTGTTGTTGTTGGAGAGCGTGCTAAAAAAAAACTCTTTTCACTTAAGAAAAAAATTTCGCTTCTCAATGAAAACAAGGGTTAGATCTCGATTAGCTTACCCGAAAGATGCACCTTTTCCTATATGTTTCTGATTTGCTGAGATCGCATAGGGAACGGGGTAAATAGCATACGTAGATATAAAAGAGTAGCAACCCGGAAATAAATAAAACAAAACCAAAATAAAACCAAAATACTACTCTGCAAAAAATTTTAAAAATGCATATTCAAGCTTTATACCTCTAGATGTGACTATAATGGCTATATCTTAGGCAAACAGAAACCTTTTCGAGCGAACCAAAAAGTGTTCCTGACTGAAACGAGCACTTTGGACACAATGGAACAATCCTCTTAGCCCTGAAATGATGACACAACCACCCTCCCTCAACCCGCAGGTTGGAAGGTCCATGCCAAAAGGATCTTTTTCCCTTCTGTTGGCCCGAAGAACTTCTTAAAACGCTCCTCTATTTCCCTTTCGGGAAATATTCACCCACAACTAACTTCGTGAGATCCCCCTTTTTTTCTTGGGAGATCGGACTTCGCACCCTCGTGAATCCAATGGTCAAGCGCTCTACCTCCAAATCTCTGAAACCCAATAACAGTCAACGCTAAGCTTTTCTCTTTCCCCTTTCGGACTTCTCCCTATCATGATTTCAGTGATCGCGATGTCGAGCGACTCACCTCCTCGACTCTCGAATCCTAATATACCGAAACTTCGATATACTCACGGGGTTGACTTTTCAACATATTCCACCCCATTGGGATTTCGGACTTCGCAATATCGCGAATCCTAATGCAAAGGGTTCGGAACTTCACTCCATGAAATCCCAAAATGATCAATAGAGTTGACTCATGCGTTGATAATGCACCACCTATCTATCTTGATGAATCCTCTGGCCCCACACCGTCCTTTTAGCTTTCGGGACTTCGCGTTTCGTGAAATCGTGATTCCCGTTGCAAAGATTTTGGAACTTCCACCCATGAAACCCCAAAATAGAGATTCACTTGCGAATCCAACGACCCTTGTGGATTGGATCTACGGTCCTACTCCTTCTGATCTTAGAACCTTTAGGAATACCCACGGTAATCCTCTTTCTCTTTTGTGAGATCTGACGGATCACGGGATCTTGCGAATTCCTCCTTAGAGAATTTCGACCGTCCATTCTCCCTTGACGATTTTCTTCGAATGAACTAAGTGTTCCTCCCCAAACTTGTTCACCCGCAGTCACAAACTTACAATGCCTTATTGAATCTTATAGGTACAACCTCTATGTAACCCTTTCAGCAGTTATAAGGCTTTATCCTTCCTGAGCTTCCTTATAACTCTGAGTCTTAGAGAAGACTCTTGCATGCACTCCTTGCGGCAACCTTCAACCACTTCCAAGTGTTGAATTTCCTTCGACTGTGCGCACTCCTGCAGCAGCAGTCTCTCAATACTTCACTCAGGTTTTCAACCTTGAGACTTCACTCGGCTTGCACACTCCTTGCACAGATTTTGCGTCTAGCTACACTTCTGTGCGAATGAGAAAAAAAAATAAACTATCTAAGCCCTTTGTCTATGCACTCCTTGCGGACAAATTCGACTGCACTCCTTGCAGGAATCCTCGCTCAGACAGAGAAACAATTGAAACTCATTCCTACTTCCTCTCAGACTTCAAACTCAAAACATGAAATCATATACACAACATATAAATAAAATGTACAATGGGAAGTAAACATTCATGAGCATATCAATTAACATACATACACAGAGAACAACACGACGCCATGAATTTGAATCAAAGCTTTTTCTATTAATTCAAATATATGTACATGGGTGTTTTTACACAACTCTATGCATGCTCTTGCTCTTTCTTCTTCCTTTGTATCTTGATTTCTCTAATTTTTACAATAATACAAGTGAGGGTGTCTATATCCCGTTTCCCTCATTCCTCTAAAACTATCTAATCTACACATTTAATTCTACCTACATACATTCAATTTCATAAATGCCTCCATCTACTAAGGACGAGAGCGAATCGCTCAAGGTTCGTTTATATTTACAAGTGCGCCTTCATTTAATTATGCCATTTAAGGTTGTTTCATTAACTTTAAGAGAAATTCAAAATGTGCGCTGGGCTTGTCCAGTTGTCCAGTGTCTCCGCGTTGGCTCGCTTGATGTTGGTGATGCTCCTGCATCATACTCCCTCACTTGAAAATTTTCATGGGCTCTTGTCCATGAGCTCACGCATGGTCTGTCCATTCCTCTACACCTCTGCTTCATTCTCTCAGCTGGCATCTTCAACTGGATGGCCCTTCCACTTGACCAAAAACTCAAAATATTTCTTTCGCCTAGTCTTTCTGCTCACTCTTTTGTCTAGTATGCACTCCATCTGTGGCTTTCCTGCAACTAGCATATGCTTTTTCCACTGAACCTTTGGCTGCTCTTTTTCTTTCCCTGCTTCCTCAGCTCTATATGGGTACAAATCCGAGATATTGGATATCGGAGAAATTCCAATCCCATCTGGTAATTCAATCTCATAAGCATTCACCCCAAATTTCTTCAAGACTTTGCATGGTCCGATTTTCTTCATTTTCAATTTGTTATATGTTCCTCTTGGGAACCTTTCCTTTCTCAAATGTGCCAGAATCAAGTCACCAACTTCAAATTGAGGTTGTATTCTGTGTTGGTCTGCTCTGTGTTTGTACTCCTGACTTGAATTCTGCAACCGGGTCTTCACCTGGCTGTGAAGTTCCTTCATCGCCTCCGCGAAATCTTTTGCACTTGCGCTCCTAGTTCCATTAAGTTCTGAATCCATTAACTCATAAATCCCTCTTAGCTGCATGCCATATACAATCTGAAATGGACTCTGCCCCGTGCTCCTATTCACTGAGTCGTTATACGCAAACTCGGCCTGTGATAATATATTGTCCCACTGGCTGTGGTGCTCTATCACCAAGCTTCTTAGCAAGTCTCCAAGACTTCTGTTCACCACTTCTGTCTATCCATTCGTCTGAGGATGATAAGCTGAACTAAATGACAGGTTAGTTCCCAGCTTCTTCCATAAAGTCCTACAGAAGTGTCCTACAAACTTTGTATCTCTATCCAAAACTATGCTCCTTGGTAAGCCGTGAAGTCGAATGACTTCTTTGAAAAACAGGTTCACAATGTGTGTTGCGTCATTGGTTTTCTGACATGGGATAAAGTGTTCCATCTTGGAAAACCTATCCACTACCACAAAGATTGAGTCAAATCCTCTTTGTGTTCTTGGCAACCGCAATATAAAATCCATGCTAATTTCATCCCATGGCTTCTCAGGTATGAGAAATGGTTGATAAAACCCTGCATTTTGTCTCCTTCCCTTCGAATGCTGACAAATCCTGCATCTGTTCACAAATCTCTTGACCTCTGCTCGCATCCCTAGCCAAAAGTATGACTCACTTAGCTTTGAGAATGTTTTGTCATGACCAAAGTGTCCGACCAATCCTCCGTTGTGTTTCTCCTTCAACAGATTCTCCCTCATGGAGCATTTCAGAATACAAAGTTGATTGCCCTTAAAAAAAAATCCTTCCTGGACCATGTATTCATCCCATTGGCTCCTATCTCTAAGAACTGGATTCTCAACTGCTTCATACGCTTCCTTAAAATTTGGATCATCTGTGTACATGTTCTTGAGATCATCAAAACCTAATGTTTTGACCTTGAACTCCTGCAACAGCAAACACTTCCTGCTCAAAGCATCAGCCACTTTGTTAGCAATACCAGAAATATGTTTAATCACAAATGTGAAGTTCTGCATATACTCTACCCATTTTACATGTCTCTGATTCAACTTCTCCTATTGAGTCACAAACTGCAATGCATGATTATCACTGTATAAGACAAACTCCTTGGGAATTAAGTAATGCCTCCATTTCTTCAGTGCCTGAATGATAGCATAGAACTCCTTATCATATGTGGAGTATTTCACTTTCGCTTCATTCAGCTTCTCGCTGAAGTATGCTATCATCCTGTCCTCTTGACTCAAGACCACCCCTATTGCAAACCCACTTGCATCGCATTTCACCTGGAATGTCTTTTGGAAATCCGGTAACACCAAAACTAGTTGTTCCGTGATCTTCCGTTTCAACAAATTGAAACTCTTTTCAGCCTCTTTTGTCCATTGAAAATATTTGTGTCTTTTCTTCACTGTTTCCATCATCGCTGCACTAATTCCACTAAAATTCTTGATGAATTTTCGGTATAAACTAGCTAGTCCGTGAAAACTTCTCACCTCAAATATATTCTTCGGTGATGGACAATTCTTGATTACCTCCACCTTATCTGGATCCATCCTCAACTTATCTGTAGAAATGACAAATCCAAGATAAATGAGCTCCGTCTTCATGACTGAGGATTTCTTCATGTTTATCAATAGCTTCTCCTGCTGTAATTTCTGCATCACTGTAGCCAAATGCTTCAGATGCTCTGCCATTGTTCTGCTGAAAATCAATATGTCATCCAAATACACAATGAAATTTTTTCCGATGAACTCCTTCAGGACTTCATTCATCAACCTCATGAAAGTACTTGGTGCATTTGTTAAGACAAACGGCATAACATCCATTCATACAACCCTTCATTTGTTTTGAATGTTGTATTCCATTCATCACCTTCTCTCATGCGAATTTGGTGATAACCGCTCTTCAAATCAATCTTTGAAAAGTACTTTTCTCCACTCAAGCAATCCATCAGATCATCCATCCTCAGCAATGGAAATCTGTACCTGATGGTTATTTTGTTGATTGCCCTCGAGTTAGTACACATCCTCCAGCCTTCGTCTTTCTTCGGACTGAGTACTGTTGGAACAAAACATGGACTCAGGCTTTCTCTGACCAACCCTTTGTCCAACAAATCCTGGACTTGTCTTCTGACCTCTTCATTTTCTTGTGGCGTCAGTCTGTACGTGGCTTTGTTTGGTAAACTGGCTCCTGGTATGAGATCAATATGATGACTCACACTTATGATCGGTGGCAATGAATGAGGTAATTTGTCCACTACTATATCAGCGAACTCTTCCAGCAGTTCTTGAATCTCTTCTGGTAAATCATCTACTCTCGTGCTGGTCAAAAAAATCCTCGGTTCCTGACCATAATAAATTGTGGTTCTTCCTTCTTCTTTACCTCGGTAATATGTTCCTTCCCACTCATGAGAAGTACAATGTTGCTTACTTCAGGTTTCATTTCCTTATCCTTGATTGGAAGCAACATGTGAGTTCTCCCATTCTTCTCTAGGGTGTATGTGTTCATCCTCCCTTCATGAATCACATTCCTTTCATATTGCCACAGTCTACCCAACAATAGATGACAAACATTCATAGGAATAAAATCACACAAGATTTTATCATTATATCCTCCTATCTTGAATTCAACTAAACATTGTTTAGTGACATTTACCTGATGTCCTTTTTGTAACCAACAAATTTTGTATGGGCTCAAATGATCAATCGTCTCCAGCTCCAGCTTTTCTACCATCTCGGTTGAAATGATATTATCAATGCTTCCACTGTCTACAATGACCTTGCATACCCTATCCTTGGTCTTGCAAGCAGTCCGAAAAAGTTTATTCCTCTGGACTAAACTCTCCACCTCTTTCTCTAGTGTCAAAAGAGTTTTTCGCATCATTAGCAATCTTCCGCCTTCAGCATCTTCTACCTCAACATCCTGCCTCTGTGCTTCGGTGATGTGAGCTTCTCCTCCTTCTTTCTTTTTATCAGGACACTCATAAGACTTGTGCCCATTCTTTCCACATGTGAAGCACTTTATCACTCCACCTCTTCCTCTTCCTCTACCTCTAGTACGAGGAAAAGTATCATTATCAACATAATCTCCTCTTTGTTCGGTATGTTTCCCTCTCTATTCAGCATATTTCCCTCATTGTGAGGTTCCACCTCTCTCAGTTCAAGTCTGAGGTTTCGTCCAGTCTTCCTTGGGTTTCTGGTTTTTATCCTGGGCAACTGATTTGCCTTTGGGATGACTTCTGCCTCAGCCTCTTTGACTCTGCTTTCGGCTCAGCTTCTCTTCAGCTTTTAGAGCCAATTGATAAGCATCTTCCACCATTTGGATGGTTAACATGCTCATCTCATCTTGGATATCGTATCTCAGGCCATTCATATATCTGGCAACCTTTTCATCATCGTGTTCCCGATGACCTGCCCTGATGTTTAGACTGTAGAATTATTCAATGTATTCTTTCACTATCATCAATTTCTGTCTCAGGTTTTGCATCCTTCGAAACAGAGTGATTTGGTAATCTCTGGGGATGAATTTTGCCTTCATCTTCGCAATCATTCTATCCCAGCTTTTAATTTTTTTCTTGCCCTTGCAGTGTCTGTTAGCTTGTAGTTCATCCCACCAAAATGTTGCATGTCCTTTTAATCTTGTGACAGCATGCTTGACCTTCTTATCCTCTTCGACATATTCATAGTCAAAGTATGTGTCTAGAGCTCTAATCCAGTCTAGAAGCTCTTCTGCATCCAAGTTTCTCTCATAAACTGAAATGTCCATTTTCGCTCTTGCACCCATTCTTGCAATAACTTTAATCAAACGTTCATTTGCTGCATCCTTGGATGCAACTTCCTCTTCTTCATGTCCAACATCATATTCATTTTCGGAATCACTAAGATTCCCAACACTGACTGTACACCTTTGTGTTGTCTCCATATCTTCGAGTCTAGCTCGTAGATCATGCATCTCTCTCTCCATAGCTAGATCAGTCATATGCCTACCTCTTCTTCTTGGGATTTCCCTCTCCTCTTGCAGATCGGGTGATTTCCTATCCCTTCTCCTTGGCGGCATGATAAATTCTTCTCTTCTCTGCTATAGAAAGAAAAGAGTCTTTCTGAGCTCTGATACCAAAAATGATGACGCAGCCACCCTCCCTCAACCTGCAGGTTGGAAGGTCCACGCCAACAAGATATTTTTCCCTTCTTTTGGCCCGAAGAGCTTCTTAAAATGCTCCTCTATTTCCCTTTTGAGAAATCTACACCCACAGTTAACTTCGTGAGATCCCCCTTTTGTGCTTGGGAGATCAGACTTCACACCCTCACGAATCCAACGGTCAAGCGCTCTGCCTCCAAATCTCTGAAACCCGAGAATAGTCAACGTTGACCTTGTCTCTTTCCCCTTTCGGAATTCTCCCTATCGCGATTTCGATGATCGCGATGTCGAGCGACTCACCTCCTCGACTCCCGAATCCCGATATACTGAAACGCCGATATACTTGCAGGGTTGACTTTTCAACACTTTCCACCCCGTCAAGATTTCAGACTTCGCAATATCGTGAATCCTAATGCAAAGGGTTCGGAACTTCACTCCATGAAATATTGAAATGATCAATAGAGTTGACTCATGCATTGATAATGCGCCACCTGTCTGTCTTACTGACTCCTCTAGCCCCACACCATCCTTTTAGCTTTCGGGATTTCATCTTTCGTGATATCACAATTCCCGTTGCAAATATTTTGGAACTTCCACCCATGAAACCCCGAAATAGGGATTAGCTTGCGAATCCAATGGCCCTTGTGGCTTGGATCTACATTCCTACTCCTCCTAAGATTAGAAACTCTAGGAATACCCATGGTAATCCTCTTTCTCTTTCGTGATATTTGACGGCTCACGGGATCTCGTGAATTCCTCCTTAGAGAATTTCGACCGTTCGTTCTCCCTTGACAATTTTCTGCAAATGAACTAAGTGTTCCTCCCCAAAGTTATTCACCCATGGTCGCAAACTTACGATGCCTTCTTGAATCTTCCAGGTACAACCTCTGTGTAACCCTTTCAGGAGTTATAAGGCTTTATCCTTCTTGAGCTTCCTCATAACTCCGAGTCTTAGAGAAGACTCTTGCATGCACTCCTTGCGGCAACCTTCAGCCACTTCCAAGTGCTAAATTTCCTTCGAGTCTGCACACTCTTGCAGCAACAGTCTCTCAATACTTCACTCAGGTTCACAACCTTGAGTCTTCACTTGGCCTGCGCACTCCTTGCATGGCTTCTGCGTCCAGCTACACTTCTATGAAAATGAGAACAAAAGCTAAATTGTTTGAGCGCTTTGTCTACGCGCTCCTTGCGAACAAATTCGACTGCACTCCTTGCAGGAATCCTCGCTCAGACAGAGAAACAATTGAAACTCATTCCTACTTCCTCTTAGACTTCAAACTCAAAACATGAAATCATATACACAACATATAAAGAAAATGTACAATAGGAAGTAAACATTCATGAGCATATCAATCAACATACATACACAGAGAACAACACGACGCCATGAATTTGAATCAAAGCTTTTTCTATTAATTCAAATATCTGTACATGGTTGTTTTTACACAGCTCTCTGCATGCTCTTGCTCTCTCTTATTCCTCTGTATCTTGCTTTCTCTAATTGTTACAATAATACAAGTGAGGGTGTCTATATCCCATTTCCCTCTTTCCTCTAAAACTATCTAATCTACACATTTAATTCTACCTACTTACATTTAATTTCATAAATGCCTCCATCTACTAAGGATGAGAGAGAATCGCTCAAGGTCCATTTATATTTACAAGCGCGCCTTCATTTAATTATGCCATTTAAGGTTGGTTCATTAACTTTAAGAGAAATTCAAAATGTGCGTTGGGCTTGTCCAGCTGTCCAGTGTCTCCACGTTGGCTCGCTTGATGTTGGCGATGCTCCTGCATCACAAAATGTACGAAAATGAAAGAAAATGGAGATGATGCAACTTGGCTTCACAATCTCGATCTACAGCAAGAGCAGGTCTTCAAACAGGGTATGATACCATGCTCGAAAACACAATTATTCCAACAGAGGACGAACACCTTCAGTAACCACTCACATAACCAGATCAAAGATCAACACACCGATGTTTTCACGTGGTAAAACCCCTACAGGGAAACATCCATGGCCCCAACCAACGTGGCCACTTGGAGCAGTTTATTAATGCAAAGAAAAATATTACAGAGATATTTTACAAGAGATTTTCTCACAATCGATCATCTGGAAAATGACCCTCCATGCTCTTTAAAGAGAGATCATGGAACAATCGGGTTTTAAGCCACAGATCAATGGTCATTAAAATCGAGGAGAGTATGAACCATCAGATCACTCTATGTCAGGAACATATCGTGACCGTCGAATTTCCTAACTACAAATGCATACTAATGCATACTAAAGAAACACACTAAGAAACACACTTTTACCTAATGACACATTAGACCAAGTAGATCTTAACTAACTCCTAAGTGTCTAAATATCCTAACAACTTGTTATTACTATTGTTGACACATGGTTTATGGATGATGTAGCATACTTGTATTATTAGAAGCACATATTGATCTTGGTGATGATTATTATTTGTTGTGTTATACTTGGTTGATGCACATCTTTGAGAGTTGTCTTGGTGATTGATATTGGTGAGTAGATCTAATTAGGTTGATTAAAGGTTGTTTGGTATAGGTCGGTGCATGGTTGATGCACTTGTTTATGGTACAGGTTGATTACAGGTTGAGGTACAGGTTGGTGCATGGTTGATGCACTTGTTTATGGTGTAGGTTGATTACAAGTTGAGGTAAAGGTTGATGCATGGTTCAAGTTATTGGTACAGGTTGTTTGGTACAGGTTTACATCAGTATATCTCACATTGATAGTGTGACAATGGTTCCATCATTCTACTTATACGTCAGGGCGGTTGGATAGGGAAAAGACAGGTGGTTGTAGCCACCTTTCGGTTGTAGTCAGAGAACATAGGGGGTTGCAACATCCTTCTGTTTGTAGCCAGAGAATTGGGGATTTGGAGCTTCCCTCAGGTTGCAGCCTGAGAAACTAGGGGGTTGGAGCCTCCTTCTAGTTGCAACCAAAAAACAAAGGAATTTGGTGCTTCCAATGAATGTAACTCTTCAAGACATATAAGAAAAAACATTATGTGGTTTTCTCCCACTTTGGGTTTCCGCATAGAAAAAATGGTGTATTGTGTATCTGTATGATTGTTCATTTGTTCATTGCTTATTTACTCTACATTTATTGGATGATAATGCTACATTGATATAACACTTGGATTATATGGTTAAAAAGGATTATATTTCTCTATTAATGATTCACCCCCCCTCTCAGTAATCCAACAATTGGTATGAGAGAAAGGTTCCTTCAGGAAACAATTTAACCACTGGAAGGAGATCATGGATTATTATGGGAATGTAGTACCAATGTTTAATGGTCAAAATGGTATTATGTATGAGATGTGGAGTAGAAGGATGGAAGTATTTTTATAGGCATAGGGACATTAGATTTGGCTATCAGTTGTTACAGGATATGATAGTTCAAAAGGGCAAAGACTGTAGCCAGGAAGGAATTGAAGAAGAATAACAAAATAGCAATGGATTTCATATGGGAAGGATTACCTAAACCGGTAAGAGAAAAGGTTGGTAAATGTTCATCAGGCAAAGAACTTTGGGATAAGTTACATGACATATATTCTTCACCCATCACATATTTATAAAATTTCAAAGAAGATGCAGATACAAACAAGAAGAAAGATGCTCATCATGTCAGATAGATTCAAAAGAGGAAGAGTATGATGAAGCAAAAGTTGATTACAAAGAAAAATTGATTAGTGCAATTAAATATATAAGGAAATAAAGAGAAGAAAACAAGTCATCCAAGAAAGAATTGATGAAGCAAAATAAAAGTGTTCAAGGTTCCAAAAAGGATCAGCAGGTCATCAAGAATTTAAGAGCTCAACTAGAAGAGGCCAGAAGAATTGAAGAAACTCTAGAATACCAAAATAAATGTTTAGAAGCCAACATAGTAGCACAAAAGGAAGAAGCGGAAAAGATAGAAAATATATTGATGGATCATCTCAAGGAAAGAACCAATGATTTAAACCAACTTGAGGAAGAGTTTGGTAAAGAAGAGAGAAGACTGGAAGAATAAATAATTACATTGAAAATCCAACTTGAAGAAGCAAAGATAACAAAAGAGGTCATGAAGTCTCAGATAATGAAGAGAGAAGAAGAGGTTGAGAATCTTGAAGAAGAAGTTGTCACACTAAGAGTCAAAATCGTCAAGCTCAACAAGAATGTTAAAGAGATAGAAACATCCACATTAGTTGTAGAGAATGAAGAGAAGCACTCTACGTTGCTAGAAAAGAGGAATGAAGAAAATAGAAAGAGTTATGCAGAAGTACACAAAGGAAGGAATCATGGTCAACCAGAATCTAAGAAAACTATTGAAGATACATCTTCAAGAATACCATCCATGTTCAAGCCACAAAGAAGCTTCAATCATGATCATGATCAGTCAAGGAAAAAATTCCGAAGGACTATGCCACAAAAAAGATCATTCACTCCCAAGTATGAAAATTTATTTTATGGTCATTGTTTTTATTGTACTAACTTTGGACATAAGGTTGCATATTTCAGGGATTATAAAAAAAATGTTCAAGCAGACCATGCCTATGTGGTCACACGTAACATTGAGTGTTACAAATGTCATAACTATGGACACATAGCTAGTGATTGTAGAAGCATGATCGTTACTTCCATGAAAGAGAATACTGATATCATATATAAGAAAGTATTGATAAGAAAACAAGAAGAACAGGTAAACAAAGACCAGGTATTGGAGATCGCAAGATTGGAAATAAAACGAGATGAAGAAAAGTCTACAGAGAAAATTAAATATGTCAGAAACAGAAAGGTTTGGAAAATAGCTGAAAGAAAGGAATGACAGGTAAATAAGGAACAGGTTCAAGATATTGTACTTTCAGGCATTGTAGTGAAAGATGAATCCACAAATACAAATAAAGAAGTCAGATCTCAAAGAGATAATGAATCTACCAATGAAGATGATGATGAATACACATCAGAGCAAGAATTGTTTTGAGCCATCCAGCTTAGAGACTCCCAAGTAATATGAACATTAGATAGGGGGAGTCTATGCGATAGCTGTGATAGACCAAAGAACCATCCTTTAAGCAAATTGTAGAGTTTGAGAAGACAGATTCAGAGAAATCAATTAGCAATAAGTACAGTTTGATAGATTAATCAAGACTTCATGATAGTATAGTGATAAATGGGTCAGCATTATGGACAATTGTGCAAGTCGAGTCTTGGACAATATGGACAGAGATGGATTTGTAAGAACACTTAGTAGGTTTGGATAGATATATGATAGTGGAAAATAGAATGGATTCATAGATTGGTTCAAAGAAAATTGAACATTATCATAATGGATGATAATTAAACAGGAAATGGCTCGAACAATGTTAATGGATTCCAAATTGACAGATAATTTTTGGACACATGCAGTGCATACATCAGTTCACATTCAAAACAAAGTAATGCTTAGAAACAACAATGACAAAACTCTCTACGAACTATGGAAAGGAAGCGCAGACAACAATGTCTACATTAAGGTAACTCAAGGTAATATTTTATTAATTGAAATTTATGTTGATGATATTGTTTTGGAAGTACTAATGACATGTTAAGCCATAAATTTGCAAAGGATATGCAGAATGAATTTGAAATGTCATTACTTGGAGGACTATCCTTCTTTTTGGGTCTTCATATATGTCAAAGAAACCAAGGAATTTTTATTTCTCAAACTAAGTATATCAGAGAAATGCTAAAGAGGTTCGGAATGGAAGATTGCAAACCAGTTACCACTCCTATGCAAACTAGTTGCAAGTTGAACAAAGATGATGATTCAAATTATACAGACCAAAGGAAATACAGGTCAATGATTGGTAGCTTACTATATGTGACAACATCCAGACCAGATGTAATGCAAGCAGTTGGACATGTGGCATGATTTCAAGTAGCACCAAAGGAATCACATGTATTAGCAGTGAAGAGGATTTTCAGATATCTCAAAGGAACATAAGAGTTTGGATTATGGTATCCAAAAATAAAGGATCTATCACTTATTGCCTACACAGATGCAGATTGGGCAGGTTGTATTGATGACTGATGAAGCACCAGTGGCGTAGTGTTCAACTTGGGTGAGTGTTTAGTATCATGAATAAGAAATAAACAATCATCAATATCTTTATCTATAGCCGAGGCAGAGTATATTGCAACAACATTATGTTGTACACAGTTTCTTTGGATGAAACAAACTCTAATATATATACAAGTTGAGTATGATGAGCCCATTCCAATCTATTGTGATAATACAAGCACCATCAATATCTCAAATAACCCCGTAATGCACTCCAAGACGAAGCACATTCCAATGAAGTATCACTTTCTACGAGAGCAGGTTGTAGAAAAGAACATCAGAATTGAGTATGTGGGCACAAAAGAACAAGTGGAAGACATATTTACAAAACCACTTCCACAGGAAGCCTTTGAATATCTTCGCCGGAGACTAGGAGGAATTTATACTCCAAAAAGAATACTTTTGAATGCTTATCTTATATGTATTATATGTACATGAGGAAGCACGATAAATAGGACAAAGGGGGAGAGATTTATCAGATGAAAAAGGTAAATGCTTGGAGAGAGAACATAGAGGCATGTTTCCAAGGGGAGCGATTGTCACAAGGGAAGAATGAGCGATATGAATTCAGAGTGATACCCTTTATCAAATTGGGGGATATTATTCATATGAATGGAAAGAGAGTAATCAAAGGATTATAAACACAAAGAAAAATCAAAGGCACGTAGACAGGGGGAGCAGCCCCAAAGAGAGTTCAGTTAGGGGGAGCAGCCCCAAAGGGAGATACCCTTTGCCATTGATGTCAAAGGGGGAGAGATAGAAACATTGATAAAAGAGTATAAGCATGAATGTTATCATGACTAAGTGTTTCCATCAATGTTGGTGTTTCCATCAATGCCAAAGGGGGAGATTGTCAAACAATTGGTTTAGGTTGATGGATAGTTGGTATGGATTGTTGGTTGTCATTGATGTCAACTATTGGAGAGTGATATTGTAGATTGATGTCAACCCTTAGTGATTGATGTCAACCCTTGGAGAAAGTACGGTAAAATTCCAATAGAAGAAAGGTTTGGGTAATGGACCCAAGTTTGTTTGATGTAAAGATGACTCATTATTTTCTTGTCATGGTTGATAATAATTACAAATGCATGAACTCCAAATTTGTCCCATTATGGTGAAATCCCTCACGGGAACATGCTTTGCGGATTGAGTTATCGTAGAAGTATGGTTAGAGAACCCATGCTTATTTGTGGAATAATGAGATGAAGGTTAGAGAATTTTTTAGTGAAAATATCCTATATGGATAGTTCTTGTCATTCCATTTCTGGTGGTATGTGGAACGTCACATAACTCCTCACGGTTAGAGAGTTGTGGACATGAGAAGTTGGAGAACCCAGGTTTGGGTAATGGACCCAAGTTTGTTTTATGGATAAAGGTATGACTTTTGATATATTTTCAGGTAATACTATTCTATATGTATAGTACATGTCATTCCATTTCTGGTGGTATGTGGAACATCACATAACTCCTCACAGTTTGAGAGTTATGGCCTTACGAAGTTGGAGGAACCTCATATGTCATCTAGAAGCCCCAAAAGGTCAAAGTAGTCAATGTGGTTTAAGATATTTTAAAAGGTAAGTAATAAAGTGAAGTGATGAGTGTATTATAATTCAAAGTGAATACAAAATAAATTATTTCAAGAATAAATTTAATGGAGAAATTAGAAGTGGGTTAACCCTAAAATAAGGAAAGTGGGAAAAGTGACCTAGAAGATGTTTTTAAGGAAGCTACTTGGAGAGTATAAATAAGAGGCAAGGATCTCTCATTTAAGAAATAATTGAGAATATTGACTACCTATAGGTTTCTGAGGTAACCAAATGATATCTCAGTCGAATTTCTTAGGGAAGGTGAAGAAAAGAAGGCCGGAATTCAAGGAAGGATAAATTCTTTTGATAATGCTTTCTAAGGTATGTTATTTACAGGTCATCTCACCATTTTTTCAATAACATTTTTTCTAGAATGATTCATACCTTTAAATTGATATTTCATTGAGGCAGCATATCCAAGTATCTGTGGTAAAAAAATCATCTTGTGAGTCGTTGTATTTTTGGAGTTACACTCCGTGGAAAATAGGGTTTGTGGCTAGTCCTAAAACTAGTCAAAAACAAGTGTTTCAGGTAAAAACATTATAACTTCTTCATAACATATCCAATTTTAGTAAGAAAAAATGTTTTGGTTAGAGTACATTATTTAGTATTCTTTTTAACAGTTTCAGATCTATTTAAAAAACATTCTGTGTGGGGCACACTCTACAAGATCGCTCTCTAGAATACGCCAGAATTCATAAAGGTATGTCATTTTTGCTATAGCTCAATTTCTGAGAGGTTCCAAGTAGTAAACCATGGAGGAATTGCATAAAACAAACTAAATAAAATTGTCTATCAATTTCAGATCCTTATTCATTACAGGTACAAAGTTATGATTATTTCAATTTAGGGTTGTTGACTAATCCAAAACTAGTCATGTGAGACTGAAGAAAAGTTTGATGAAAATGCTAGTCTCTTGTTGTTAAAGTTAAGAAAGGGTTGTAGGTATGTGATCATATACACCAATTCTATTAGATATTTACAAATCATATTTGGATGATGATATTGATGAGGGCTTTTGGTTGAGGTACATGTTGAGTACATGTTTGAGACAAGTAGTTGATGAGTTGGAACATACATGAGGTGTATAGTTGATGATGTTGGTACATATTGATGAGTCATAGTTGATGAGTAGTTGATACATGTGTTATCACTGAAATTTCGTCCGCACAGGGCGACAAGAACTCCGCATCATCAGCACAGAAAAACAGTCATTCATGGCACAAGGATTAATCCCACAACACAACAAAAGAGCCAAAACTATACAAAAATGGCTAAAAAATTAAAAAGCGCATTGCACCCACTGAGAACGCACGCATGCTCGCAACATCATCGTATATCGGGCGCATAGGTGCGGCTGTGGGGTGAAAAACCCGCGTGCCTGCCAAACGGTGCATTTATGGAACTGGTTGGCCTCCCAACCACTATTGGATCGGCTCCCAAGTCGATTTGACATCAAATCCGAGCTCAATCTGCATGGGGAGGCTGTTCAAAGACCTAATTGTGCCCTAAAGAGCCCCTTTTCACATTCAAAAGGGGTTGCATAATAGCTCAATGCTTGGCTATAAAAAGCCATGAATGACCATCATTTCTTCAAGGAATTCTTTGTAGTGTTATGCTGTTGAGATTGCTAGAGACTCATTCTTTGGCAATAGACATAATCAACACCATTTCATAGGCTTTCCATCTCTCACTAGAGTGGATAANCTTGGAGTTCTTTCACTCACACTTTCATCTTTCATTGTAAGGAGAGCAATCAGTTGAGGGCCTCAAGAGCCTTCCATTGGAGAGGGAAGGGACCCAAGTCCTCTTTCTCCTTTGTGTATCTTTGGATTTCATCAATCAGACCTTCCTATATATTGGTGATATTGTTCCATTGTCATTTGTTTTTAGTTTTGTTTCCATGCTCATGTTTTTATTTAGTTTTTGTTTAATTCTTGTTAATAGCTTTACTGTTTTCTTTCTAACCTTTTACCATACAGCTGTCATGACTAGCAGAGCCCAACTAGGCATGTAAGTGCTCACTTTTTGCTCACACAGCAATGAAAAGAGTGCAAACAACATGATTGGTACATACTTGGTACATGGTTGGAGGCACTTGTTAGTAGTATTGTTGACACATGGTTTATGGATGATGTAGCATACTTTTATTATTAGAAGAACATATTGATCTTGGTGATGATTATGAGTTGTTGTGTTATACTTGGTTGATGCACATCTTTGAGAGTTGTCTTGGTGATCGATCTTGGTGAGTAGATCTGGTTAGTTTGATTAAAGGTTGGTTGGTACATGTTGGTGCATGGTTGATGCACTTATTTATGGTACAAGTTCATTACAGTTTGAGGTACAGGTTGGTGCATGGTTGATGCACTTGTTTATGGTACAAGTTGATTACAGGGTGAGGTACAGGTTGATGCATGGTCGATGCATGGTTCAGGTTATTGGTACAGGTTGTTTGGTATAGGTTGACTGGTATAGGTTTACAGGAGTATATCTCACATTGATAGTGTGATAGTGGTTCCATCATTCTACTTATACATCAGGGCGGTTGGACGGGGCAAGGACAGGTGGTTGTAGCCACCTTCCGGTTGTAGCCGAAGAACATAGGGGGTTGTATCCTCCTTCTAGTTGTAGACAGAGAATTAGGGAGTTGGAGCTTCCCTCAGGTTGCGGCCTGAGAAACTAGGGGGTTGGAGCCTCCTTCTAGTTGAAGCTAGAAAACAAAGGAAGTTGGTGCTTCCAATGAATGTAATTATTCAAGACATATAAGAAAAATCATTACATGGTTTTCTCCCTCTTTGGGTTTCCACGTAAAAAAACTCGTGTACTATGTATGTGTATTATTTTTCATTTGTTCATTGCTTATTTACTCTGCAGTTATTGGATGATAATTCTACATTGATATAACACTTGGATTATATGGTTAAAAAAGATTATATTGCTCTATTACCAATTCAACCCCCCTCTCATTAATCCAATAGATAGATCAACCTCAAATACTTATATTCTGAAAATAGGGTTACAAAGTACAGTTGATATTGTTCCCAAAATAGCTCTCTTGAAATTTCTAAAAAATATATAGTTTATTACATATTCTTCGAAATTTAAAATGTGTTTGTCTTAAATACTGGGATTGGGGCTCCCGCAGACCATAAATCAAATAGATACAAAAAGTAATCTTGCAGAAGGAGGAAGGTGGGTGAAAGAAAAACAACAAGACCTGGAAAGCAAACAATAAGAAGTTATCAATCTTTAGTTAGACCTTTCTAATGAAAGAGGTGGAATAATTGGATGAAGGAACTCAGTAAAGAAAGCAAGATATGATCAATGTAAACTTACTATGATGGTTTCTCATGGTTTCATTTGTTTTTGATGTCCTTTTATCATTGTCATTGATGGTTATAGGAACCATATCAACTGCTTCTTTCCCCTATTTGGTTAATTGGTTGATGAATTTCTTGAACCATTCTTCAATGTAAGTATTCATTGGCGCCACGTTGATTTCATACCATATTTTTATGTTGAAACTCTCACCCTCCAAGTCTCTTAGATCAAGGGAAATTCCATGTAATGTTTCTTCAATATCCTTATTTTTTACAGATTGATCCACTAGACAGTTATCTATGGCGTCCTCATCATATTTGATTATACCATATATTTTTTCTATTGACAATCCTTTAAAAATTTCAACTTTCTCATCGAACTATTGTTTCGTTAGGAACAACGAATTGAGGATCAATTTGGGATATTGGACTTCGTTAATGCTTCTATCTAGGTCCACCTCCATGAGCATTTTGAATAGCTCTTCCCTCCTTGATATGGATTGGATGCATGATTGAACAATGTTATTCAAGTTATTAATATTTTCTTTCCAACATGAATTTAACTTCTTGATCCCACTTGGAGAGGCAAGGTCCTCTCTTCTCCTTAGCTCTGACATGTTTGAAACTTTAACACCAAAGGGTACCATGACATCAAGGTAAAATCCTTCTTCAGTTTTTAGGTTTTCCTGCAGATACTCATGGAAGGCATGCGTCCTCGAGCCAAAAGAAATCATGTTCTTTGAAATATCCCAAGATTCTCTATTAAGTGCCATTCTCTTCTTGATATTATTCTCCACATAGCTCCTGGATGATGTGAGTAAGCTTGAGGACCCTTTTAACTTAGTCGCGAGCATGTTGGGTCCAACAATTGCTAAAGGGTTGGAAAGAAGTGAAAGAGGCATCAAGGTCTCTTCCAATTCCTTAATCCCTTCCTTTAACTTTATATTCTCCACTTCGAGACCCCCAATGGAGTCATCCAATGCATCGCTAGTTTCTTTATGGATTCTAGAAATCTAGGAAGGCCACATGGTTTTTTAGGTTAACCTATGAACGTGATTTCCCATTTTTATTCTTTACATCACTCTTCTCAATATTTAAATTTTTAGATTCGCTGTCAAATACAATGCTCTACAATACAAACGACTCTTCTTCATCGAAGGTCTCATTTTCAACAATTTCCAATGACAGATTCTGGTGGGCCATGCCTCCTGGCTAATCAATATTAGGAAATATTTTCTCAATGTTATCCTTAAGCTCCATATCTTCGAGGGAAAAAAAAATTATGTCACTTTCGACACGATGCTCCTCTTCCTCCTGTACAATATTCTTCCTCGTTTTCCTTAGAGGCAGTTTATGTGAGCTTTCAATTTTTCCTCGAGGGGGGTTCTTGTCTCCTCCTCCACCTGAACTAGTGTTGATTACCTTCTTATATGGGTGGGTTGTTGGAGCATTGCTCCGAGATGTTGTTGTCTTGGGAGTAACAGTTTGGGATTGATCACTCTTCTCGCTAGGACCCTTTCCCTTTTTCTTATAGAATTCAATGGTATTGAGTACCATCTCCAAGTCGCCAACAATGTGAGTAGGAGTTCCCAAGCTATTATCTCCTTCTTGTCCTATAACAGAGTGGATAAATGAATTGCTAAAACCCTTTGTTAACATATGTTCCAAAAAAAATCCATTAGGTTCAAACCTTCTTATTTTCTCAGCATACTTGAGATTCAAGTTGTGGAAGTGGTTTGCAAATTCATCAATTTTTTCATATTTCTGAATACAAAGTCCCCAATTTTCGAAGGCAAGGGTATGAACTGTTTTTTTTGTTTCTCGTGAAAAACATGCAGCTAGAAATGATATTTCCTTGCAACTTTTGTAATGAATATTCTGTCGGATATCTAGCATGGAAGAAAGGAGGGATTTTCTTTAGAGCCAACAATCTTGATAACATTGTTGCTGTCCTATTGCTCCAAAGTCCCCTTTTTATCCAGGAATTTACTCGCCTGGGTGGATATCCTTGGGGTATATTTTCAAAACAACAATCCTTTAAAAAATGAGACAAAATCGTTGAAGACTTCATAAAAATGCAAGGAATATTTGTGCCTCCACAACACTTAGTACCAAAAAGTCACTGGATCAAATTCACAATTGACCTTCTTACATATAGACAATTTAGGAAATTGACAACAATGTGTTATCGCGAAAACCAAATAAGAGGCCATAAATAATTTCTTATCCTTTTTATACTGATACAATTGGGAAGATATTTCAATCGAAATAAACTTCCCCCAATCGAAAATGGCATGCTCCTTGACAATAAAATATAAGATGTAAAAAATCATGCGAGAAATAATTGCATTATTTTCTTGGCCAGTCACTCTGGTGAATAACCAAGTGATTTCCTGAAAGGGTTTTTTGAATAAATTGACTTGCAACCTGGTAATATCTTCAGGGATGGCCAAGGGATTCTCCAAGAATTCAGGTAAGATGTCTAGGTCATTGACATGCTTTCTCAAGAATTTTCTGCAATCTTCACTTTTGAAAGCGAGTGTTGGCTCTGGAGCTTTAACATTTTATGGAATACTTGAGGTGATAGATAAACGAGAGAATGGTATTGAAGTTGAATTATCCATTGACTTGGTATATATTTCTCAGTACACTAGGCGACTAGTTCCTTGCCATCGAAAACCTCAGGAACACAACTTGCATGAGCAATTTCGGAGGTCCAGATTACTTCCTTCTGAGAGGATGGAGATTAATAGTAAGAGTAGGCTATATACCACTGTAAAATTTCTGGTCCCCATGTCCAAAAGTGTTCACAGTATCTCCACAGAACTGATGAAGAGTTGTTGCTACCATAAGTTGATGAGAGTGTTTTTTTTAATCCAGATAATATTCGAAATGAGCGCTTGGGAGAGATAATATAATCTTCCACAAATCGTGATTTAATGCAACTTAATGAGAAATTTCCTCGAGCCTTTTTCTTATTAATGATTATCTTTATGGAACCTACACGTTAAGTTGTTAGCATTAAACCATACTAAATACATGTTGGGAAAAGCGCTAAGGTGGCAGGGACAGAGGAGAGCACTTAGGATTTAGAAAATTTTGTGAACCCACCAACTCGGGTTCGTGAAAGGTAGAAAATTGGTTAAGTGTTGTAATGAGGTTAGCTACACTCAATAAAGGATATATGAGATAATTAGTAGCTCAGGGAGTCTGATGGTCAAAATGTAGATCGTGGATCTTTTGAGTACAAAATGTATATCGTGGAACATGGGATATGAAATATTTGAACCCACAAACCTGGGAACCCGCGGCTATAGAAAGGAATAAGTATAAAATAATGTGGTGGTTGGTCAGACTCATGATATAAGAGTATGGGTGGGGATGAGGATCTGTGAGTCTATCAACCCGTGAACTCGCCATTTTTGAAAAAATGACTAAGTATAGTAACCAGAAAGGGAGAATAGGAGGGAGAAAAGAAAAGGGGAATTTGGGTAAGTATAGAAGAGGGAAAATAAATGGATTAAAGGAATTGGGAGAATAGATAAGGGGAGGGAAATCACAGAAGTAGAAAATGATCTCAACAAATGGCTCCAACTGTGGGATGATAACCCCCAGTGGGTTGTCAAGAACCCAGAATCTTCATGACTAGGTGCTTCTTTTCATTGGGTGATGGAGTTAAAGACAAGAATATACAACTAAAAAATAAAATTATGTACAAGGAGAATGAGAAAGTATTAGGAGAATAAACCTTTCTAATGTTGCTTGTTGATAGGAAACATTAGTCTTTTTCCCTTCATGTCTTGAAGCATATAGGAGTTAAAACCCAGAATATTTTCAATGACGTATGGTCCAATCCATAGTGCTTCAAACTTTATATGCATCGATGGTTTCTCTTTGGCCTTGTTCCAAAGTAACACCATCTCTCCCTTTTGGAAATTCTTTATAGTTGTGCTCTGATAAAAATATTTTTTGACACTCTTCTGCCTCTGAGAATTTCAATTCAAGGCTTTGCTTCATTCTTCTTCCAGTTTTAACAACAGGTTGATCCTCCTTTGGATTGGTGAACTCTCTTTTGTATCTTTGGTATTAACTATAGAAGTCAATGCATTAAACTCGAGGCTGATTGGCATTTTCATTTCCTTACCATAAACCAATGTATAAGGGGACATCCTAGTGTTGTCTTTTGGAGTCATTTTACTTTCCCACAACGCATTAGTCAGCTTCAAATTCCAATTATTTTGTTTCTTGTCAATGGTTTTCTTCAATATCTGAACTAGTGTTTTCTTTGTAGATTGAGAAAGGCCATTACCTTCTGAATAATAATTTGATGATTGGCCCATGATAATTCCATATTCTCCACAAATCTCTGTAAACCTTGACCCAATGAAAATCAAACCATTATCCGTGATGAACTTGTTTGGGACACCAAATCTCAATAGAATATTATCTTTAAGGAACTTAATTAGCTCTCCATAATCGACCTTATTCAACGCCACTGCTTCTGGCCACTTTGAAAAATAATCAGTGGCAGTGAGAATGTACATATTTCCCTTGCTATACTTTGGGTTAATTGTCCCGACAACATCAAGTCCCCATTGGGAGAATGGTTGTTCTAAAATTATAGGCTGCAAAGGCATCGCAGATCTCTTCATGTTTCCTGAAAAATTGCTAGCATGACACACACTTCCTTATTGTGGCATATGAATCTATGAAAATTGATGGCCAATAGAATCCTACTCTTATTATCTTGTGAGTGGTTGGAGTAGGTGCAAAGTATCCACCGCATATTCCTTCATGGAATTCTCTTATTAGTTCTTGGGCTTGATTTTCATCAACGCACCTCAGTAGTATACCATCATAATTTCTCCTCAACATTATGTCAGCAATCAACACATATTTATTTGCCTTCATATTCAATTCTCTTCGGTCCTTTGGGTTCATGGTGACAAGAAACTGCCCGGACCTAAAATAGAATATGATATCTCTGTACCATTCTGAGTCATCTAATGGTTCTCCCAATGAAATTGAAATCATTCCATCAACTGAATCTCCATTCCCAATGATCTTGCATAAACCTTGTCCTTTGATAGCTTTTAAAGGTTTAATCTTGATATCATATTCTTGTATCTTTGCCAACCAGTTAGCCCACTTTCCTTCTCTCAATTGTTGGTTTAGAAGCATCTTTACTAGTGATGAGGG
Source organism: Picea engelmannii (assembly GCA_009831015.1). Lineage (NCBI taxonomy): Eukaryota > Viridiplantae > Streptophyta > Pinopsida > Pinales > Pinaceae > Picea > Picea engelmannii. The sequence continues at coordinate 234,533 of ML795878.1, forward strand.
AAAATAAGAAATAACATGGGAGTTCAATAAGTATGTATGAAAGTGTGCCACTTATTTTACAATACCCAAGGCTTGCCTTTCTAGTTCTGAGTATCTCAATTCATAATCATGTAAGTTTTTTCTCATGAAACTGATTGAGAGTACTTCATCTTTGGTATTCTTTTGAGTAAGAATGGATGCAACAACAGTCTCTGTAGCAAAGGAATAGATGATGAAATCCCTTTGAAAATTAGATCTAATAAGGACTGGAGCTATGGTGATTGCTCCTTTTATGTTATTGAATGCCTCTTGAGTATCAGTTGTCCATTCAAACCTCTGCTCCTTTTTCAACAACAAATTGATTGGTTTTACAATACTTGCATAATCAGGCACAAACCTCTGTACAAATTTGATCTTGCCGAAAAATTATTGGAATCCCTTTTTGGACGTCAAGGCATTGAGCTCATTTATTGATTTAACTCTTTCCAGATCTATGTAAATCCCTTCCTTTCATACAATGTGGCCCAATAATTTTCCTTGGGTTACAATGAACAAACACTTCTTTGGATTTAGAGAGACACCATATAATGTACATCTTTCAAATACTTTTCTCAAATGATGGATGTGATCACCCCTTTCCTTTGAATCCACCATCAAGTCATCTTTATAGTTTGCCATAAATTTTCCTATCAACCCACTGAATGCATGATCCATGGCCCTCTGGAATGTAGCTCCAACATTATTCAAACCAAATGGAATTCTAGCATAAGCATATATCTCCCAAGGCTTGATAAATGTTGTCTTTTCCCTATCTTCCTCAGCCACCAAGACTTGGTTATATCCAGAAAAACCATCCAGCATGGACATGCAAGCCGATCCAGTAACTTGTTGGAGAAGGAACACCATATTAGGTAAAGGAAAGTTATCCTTTATCCTTTCTTTGTTAAGGTCTCTGAAGTCAAAACACATTCATATTTCCCTGGTCTTCTTTCTTACGATTACCGTATTTGATATCCAGCTGGAGTGCCTAATGGGATAAATTATTCCTTCTTTCTTCAATTTATCCAATTCAATCTTCACCAGAGGCTTTAGTTTGGGATTCATCATCCTTATTTTTTTATTTATAGGGTTTGCTTCTTCCCTCAAAGGAATGATATGTTGGAATATAGTTTTATCGTAAGATTTCAGATCATCATAGGTCGAAACGAACACATCAATGTATTCTTTAAACAAGGAAACATATTGATTAATTTCCTCAGTGGTGCAATCAATTCCCAAATTGACATATTTTGGGGAACTGTCAGTTCCAATATTGACTTTTCTCGTTTCTTGCACCTTTTGAATTGAAACTTGTTCAAGGAGATTCTTGGCATGATCATCTTTTGAAAAAATAGATTGAAATTGTATACAATATTTAGGGACAACAAACATGTGATCTTCTTTATCATCATCATCATCCAACAAAATTTTTTTGTAGTTGTTCATCGTTCTCAAATACTTGCAAATATTCAATGTTATCGGACACAGATGGTCGGAATGCTCTTTCTACTTGGAAAGTCATTTTGCTTTGGACATTGTCCGGGTTTGAAAATGAGGCCGCCAAGGCTAATGAATCCGCCTTGTGTTTCTTGTCCATGGGAATGAAAGAAATGTTGAAGGAACTGAAATATTCCATCAATTCAGTAACCCTTTTGAAATATAACTTAAGTCTTTCCTTTTTGATTGTATACCTCTGGGTAACTTGATTGATCACCAATTCTGAGTCGTCGGTTACAACTAGATGTTCTATTTTCATTTATTTTGCTAGGATCATCCCCTGAATCAAGGCTTCATATTCTGCTTCGTTATTAGTGAATAAAAATTCCAATTTAATAGCATGCAAATGCACAACCTTATTCGAGTTTGTAAGAACAATCCCAACTCCGCTCCTGGAATTTGAACAACCTCCATCGATTGACATCCTCCAATAGCCTTCAAACAAACATTCTTGATTCTCCATGTCTTGATATTTCTCTAGGATTTTGTTATGCTCTATGTCTAGGATGGCATAGTATCCAATCCCTACGTCTATATAATCCTCCATTAATTCATTGCCCTTCTTCTTGAAAGAGAAGGGTTTTCTAGGTTCATGGGGCACTTTAATCATTTCTCCTTATTTTCTTGACATAATCATACAAATTCCATCATTCATTATATATCCCCCAATCATAGATGTCCAATCTCTTCCCAACATAACTCCATATGTTGAAGGAAGGTATAACACAATAATATTGAAAACTGTAATAATATGGGGGGATCTCATAATCCAAGCGTAAAAGTCCTTGATCTCTCCATAAGTTGGCACTTTTATAGAATCAATTGCGTATATGCTTACATTGATTTCATACTACTTGGTGCAATTCATGCCTAATGCCTCCATGACTACCAATGGCATGATATTGTTGGTTGCGCAAGTGTCAACTAAGCAGTTTTGAAGTGCAACATCACGATTTTCAATTGAAATATAAAAGGGAGGAATTTTACCTCTGAGCTTGGCAGTTGGTTGGTTCTTACCTTGTTGTGGACTGGTAACAAAAACTTCTTCTCTCTCAGATGGATCATCCAATAATTTTAGAATGTTTTGTCTTTGCTGGGGAATCTTCACCACTTCTGTAAAAGGAAAAGTTATCCTTAATTTACTTAATTCCTCTACGACATTATATGTCATCTGAGTGGATTTTGATGTAAAGTGTTTCCTTTTACTTCCATTTCCATCTGTCACTTTCTCATTTGACACTTCTTCACTTGTATTTTCTTTTTATTTTTCCTTGTCGGAGTTGCCTTTATTCTTGGGTCTATTTACAAATCCTCTTGTCTGGGCGATGTTTTCTTGCGAGTTTGGATTGTTGTTGTTGTCCTCAAATATATACATGGACATCTCACACCTTTCCATATGTATAGTTTCAGATATTTCATTAGGTGAGTAATGATTCTCTTGCTCAACCATTTGATCATCATATATATTGTCTAGAACAACTGCATTAGGGGATGGATTTCTGGGAACCCTTGGCCTCTGTGTATTATCCATGTTTTCAAACCTTACTATGTTTTCTTTGGGAAGATTCCTTCTTTTCTCTGGGTCCGACATCCTTGGAGTTTCCATATAATTATCTCCCCTTCTAAGTCTAGTTATCTCATTATGCATTTGCTTTATAGTTCTGTTCATTTGCACAATTTCAATTCTCTTCTTAGTTTCTTGTGCCACCACAGGGTCTACCTTCACATCTGGTATGGTTCCCTTGAAAAATATTCCTCCCATTTTTTGGTTCTAAGTCGGTCTTGGCTTGAATTATTCGTTCTTTCTTGAACTAGATGCTCCTTGATTATCTATACTTAATCCTCCCGACTGCCTTTGTACTTTTCCCAATATAATGTCGAGGTCTGCACCCATTTCTATCATGATTTCTTCCATCTTAGTGGATTTGGCCATTACCTCTTCCAAGGTATCCATTTGGGAATTCCTCATAACATATTTTAAATTTGGATCCATCACATTTTTATAACAACCAAGTACAACTGGTTCATTTGGTATTTTATCTTTTGGAATCTTACTCAAGGTTTTATTGAACCTGAGATTAAAGTCTCTTATTATTTCATTCTTCCTCAAACCATTTTGGGTGAAATTGGTCAAAAGGGTATGATAAGCAGTTGGAGGGGAGAACATAGTTAGGAACATGGCTTCGATATCATTAAATGAGTGGATCGATATACTAGGTAATGTCGTATACCATTCATACACTCTTCGTGATAGGGTTTGCAAAAACAACCTTACCATGACATCATCATACTCAACATGGTGAAAATCACAAACATCAAGGAACAAAAGAAGATGCCTTTTTGCATCAATTGCTATGTCTCTAGAAAATTCCTTTAAGGTACCCTTTGGGAGAACAGGAAGATCATGTTGCTCACCTAGAATATTTAGAGGGGAATCTCTTACCCTCCTTCAGTTTTCTTGATTTTTTGTTGCATCTCTTCCACCTCCTTTTCTCTCCTCGTCTCACGATTGTTCATTTCTTTAAGCCATATCCATGTGACTTCCACTTCTTGGAATACAAAGTTGCTTACTTTTACTTCTAGTAATGGGTCCTTTGTATTCATCAAGTTTCAATCTAGACCGTGTGCTTTTGCTACTCTAGCTAACCTTTGATTTCTTCGATCTTGTCGCTCTTCTCTCCTCTGTCTTCAGAGGATTTCTCTTTCTTCTTCTTGGACCAAGGTTTTCCAAGAACTTTCCAAATCTTTGCGAGTCTCAGAAGTTGATATTTTCAAGTTGTATAATTGATGTAAGATGCTTCGTTGGTTATTCAATCCAATTTCCAAAAGGGGATGATCATCCTGGGGAAAAGTCATATATTTTTTCGAAATGGTAGACCAGATTTTTTATTTCAGTTCATTCCCAAGTATGGTCGCCAAGAATGTTGATGCTTGAATCTGCGAGGACCAAAATGACAACCTATTGAGGATATAAATCCCCCTGCATATTTATAGAGTTGGTACTCCTCTTTTGCTTCAGATTTTTGTGGGACTTTGTGTCTCTAGAATATGGGACTTCATAGTAGTTTGTCGTGGTAATCAAGGAAATAATAAAATAACAAGAAATAAAATGTTTTGTTTTTTGTTTAAAGAAGGTTCCTGAGAGAGGACCAGGAATCACACATTACACACATTAAAGAAAAATAAAAAAAAAATTCCTCACATCCATCATAGTTTAACTTTGGATTTCTGATCATATAAAAATAACAAAGAAGATAGTCTGCATGCATAAGAGAACTTTAACATAGTGGAAACATGGGAAGCTCAAGTAAAGATAATGATATATCAATATCAAATACTTTATATTATATAAACAAGGTTACAAAGTACAATCGACATTGTTCCCAAAATAGCTCTCTTGAAATTTCTAAAAAATATATAGTTTATTACATATTCTCTGAAATTTAAAATGTCTTTGTCTTAAAGACTGGGATTGGGGCTCCTGTGGACCATAAAGGAAATAGATACAAGAAGTAATCTTGCAAAAGGAGGAAGGTGGACGAAAGAGAAACAACAAGACCTAGAAAGAAGACAATAAGAAGTTATCAGTCTTTGGTTAGACCTTTCTAGTGAAAGAGGTGGAATAATTGGATGAAGGAACTGATAAAGAAAGCAAGATATGATCAATGTAAACTTACTATGATGGTCTCTCATGGTTTCATTTGCTTGTTGATGTTCTTTTATCATTGTCATTGACGGTTATGGGAACCGTCTCAACTGCTTCTTGCCCCTCTTTGGTTAATTGGTCGATGGCTTTCTTGAGCCATTCTTCAATGTAAGTATTCATTGGTGTTACGTTGATTTCATGCCAGATTTTTATGTTGAAAATCTCTCCCTCCAAGTCTCTTAGATCAAGGAAAATGCCATGTAACATTTCTTCAATATCCTGATTTTTTACAGAGTAATCCACTAGTCTATCTTCCTTGTTCTATCCTAAAGTATCATAAAAGGTTTGTCGCCTTACATATTTCTTAAGTAAATAAACTATTGGACATAAGATAAGACAACAAGAGAAGAAAAATACTAGTTTCCATGCCCATTACGGGTCTCTACTTCCACAATATCCCTCAACTTGTTTCCATCAACATCTAGGTGACTTAGTTCCTGGATTGTGGCAATAGGGAGAACTTTACCTATGCCTTCATCTAATTTTGGATTAACTAATCACTCTAGAACCATAAGCTCCTCCTAGGCCAATGAAAGGCCACAAATGGAGGGTTCCATTGATGGTCTTGAGCCCTTAAGAGAGGGAGAGGTAACCATTGATGGATGAGCACTGAGAAGAGACAATATTCATCCCACCAATTATTGAAAGGATCTCAATTGCATTATGACTTCCAAGTGTTTCATAGGTTGTATGTCCATGAAAAAATCCACTTCCTTTTTCCATTATCTTATTTCCAGCATGTTCCTAGTGGCATCCAATGCACAAGATCCCCTCGAATCAACATTCTCCTACTCTTGATTCTTGAATAGTGCCTTCCATTTGTCTTAGCAAACTATGGAATTCATAACACTACATTGTGCCTCTGCGATTCCCATGCACATATCTTCATCCCCTATTTAGCCTCATCAATCTCACATAATACACAACAACCACTCTTATAATGGAAATGGTGTAACATCCCCACTATAATCCCTATTTTAATTAATGCACAATGTAGATATGAATGTGGCAATGGCCAAGCGATGTAAAATGCAAAATGTATTTTTTGAATTTTAATAAATAAAATGTGATGCCAGCTATTGGGGAATATGGACAGATATGGGAGTTGAGTTATCCACAAGAGAAGAGAGTGTCTATGAGGGCTCCAAGGGGGAAATTAATTATAGGTATTACTTCAACCCATTTCCTTGAATTTTATTATTATTGGGGATAGCTTCCAATTTTTTGTTTGAGTGTTTGAGAGCCCAATCATTAAACTCATGTAAGAGGGTGGGTGTGAGAGTCACATCCCATAGTTATTGGAGAGCATGGGGATGAAGTAAAATCAACATTGGGAAGAGTGAGTTGTCAACTGCCTTGGGAAGATAGAGGAAATTTGCATGGGTAGAACATGTAGTGGTTAAACTTTTAGTTTTTACATGAATAACAAGGGGAGAGAAAAAAAGAAAAGAACGGAAGCTAGACCAAGAAGGCTAGGCAAATTCTGGAGCATGTTGGAGCATTTTTTGAGCGTTCTTGAGTTGAAGATTGAATATCTAGGTTGTCAGGCCGGAAGAGTGAACTCCTATGTGAGTTGCACTATAACAACAAGTGTTTGTTGTTGTTTTCCTAGCAATGAGTTTCCTTGAGTTCCCAACAAAGAGATTCTTGGTAACATGTGCTAGAGAGACCCTGGTGAATGAATAGGAAGCCTAACGGGTTGAGAGCAGTGAAGGGTACATTCCTTGGGTTGGGAAGGTCAAGAGGAAGAGAGATGGAGGAAATTCATGATAGTTTTAGGAGAATACCAGTGGATTGTGGAATATCGAGTTGTGAGTGGACTGTGAGAGGTACCCCTCATTTGTTGATTCATAGCCCCATATCGGGGGTGACTTGTTGTTGATATTTGGAACAAAAAGTCTATGGCTGGGTGGAACGTCCTTCCCAAGCATCTAGTTGCACAACTATTCTAAGAGGATACGTGTTTATATGTTTTCCTAAGTTAATTTATGAGTTTTACTACTGTGCATTTTAATTTGTGCATGATAATGAATTATATGTTATTGTGGTGAAATTATTAGCCGCATTTACATGATAATGAATTATATGTTATTGTGGTGAAATTATTAGCCGCATTTACATTTTAACTAGTATGGACAATTGCATGATCTTGATTGTCATGTTGTTCATAATTCAAAGTTTAAAATTGTATAAGTTTTTTTTACACATGCATTCGACACTTTGTTGTTTTGACGTACACTCATTGCAACATTATTGGAACTCTTAAACATCATTTAGCACAATGATTTGTGTAATAAAATGAACTATATCAAAATAGTTTTCGTGATGCATTTTACTTTATTACATGTATCGGTTTAAGGTTATATAGTCATAAAAAAAAACTGCATGTATCGGTTTAAGGTTATATTGAATTTTCCTTTCTTTAATAGTGCATTGACATAGTTTTCGTGATGCATTTTACTTTATTGCATGTATCGGTTATAAAAATAACTTCCTTAACACGAATTTCCCTTTCTTTAATAGTGCATTGACATAGACAAAACACACAAATAATTAGTAAATCTAATAAAAATGAATGCACCACTATGAAAGACAAGTTAGACAAGTTAATTAAGTGATTGCATTTGTTATTATTCCTTTCTCATTCTCTAGTATAATAATGTTTTTTTTAGTTAATTCATTTTAAAGTGAAAGAATTTTTATATGAAAATACTAATATCATTTTCAACAAGTTTATCTATATTATTATTATTATTATTTATTTAATTTTTAATGTAATTAAATTAAAGTAATATATGTATTTTTTTAAATTTTACAACCACAAAATGTATAAAAACTTATTGTATAATGCAAAGGGAAATAAAAAGGCTTATTATAGCCCATGGGATATATACTATTTGGGAGCCATTCATATCATTGTTATTTTTTCTTTCTATTTTTTTTTTATTTGATTTTTCTGCATTCTTATTGGTTATGTAAGGTTGATGTTATTGACTTAACGAGAGGACGGAAAGGGTGTTGACGTGATTATTTTAGGATTGTGTATGATTTAAGGGATGTTGTCCTTACCATTTACTAATATAATCATTTTGGATAAGTACATAGGAGTTGCAAAGTATAGTTACAGAGTAGGTACAAGAGTGCATTCATGGTTGTGACACAATGAATTGATTATTTACTGTCTCTTATAATCCCTTCTACTTTTCAAACATCTCCTCTGCAATTATGCATGCAATTTCTCTCTCTCCCAATTCTTTTTGAAGTATTTTTCCAAGTTTGTGGTGTAGATTCACTCTTTTTTATCTAACAGTTTTTATACGAGCTATGATGCATGAATATCGCCAGCAAAGCGTGAGTGGAGGAAAACTGAGCCCCAGTGTGCATTTTGAAGAGTTTTTGAAATTTGAAAGATGGCATATCAATGTAATACCTGAAAAGATTGAAATTAAATATGATCTTAAATTTTTAGGAGGTCGAGCCATCGTAGGACATCGTTGGGGAATGTATTTTTTTTAATGTAGTTAGTTGCAGTACAGATTCGAAGCATTTTCTCTTATCTGTCTATCTCGAACATTTATTGTAATAAATCCTTATTAGTTGAAAGATTTTAATTTGATAGGATAGTGCTAAGGTAGTCAGAGGGAAAAGTTCTATGAGCTCTTTTGTATAAATAAATGTGTTGTTTCCCAGAAGAGGCTTATGAAGATTATTGTAGCTGGGAGTTGCTAAGAGTTGTTGTAGAAGTTGTTGAAGCTTATTAGTATTGTATGAGCCCATGTATATTTTCATTTGAATGAATATAATAGAGAAGCGTTGTTCCAAATGTCTGGTGTTGCCATTGTTGTGTCTATCTGAATAAATGAATGGTAGGCTTTATGTTTATTTGAAATTCTATGTTATTTACTTGTTCTTATGTTATGAATGCATTTACATGGTTGAGTGTATAAATATGTGAGAGTCTAGATAAGTTTCAATTATTTCTCTTCACGAGCTTATGCAATGAGTGCATATTGTTCGCAAGGTGTGAGTTGACAGGGTCTGTTTCGAATCAAAAGCTCAGAAGAGATAAATTGAACTTGTATTTGCAAGAAGTGCATAGTGTCTTTTGACTCACAAATTTTAGGAGGAGTATCTTGAAGCTTTGTTTGAGACAAAGCGTAGAATACCTCGCAAGGTGTGCGCAGGCGGAGATATACTTGAGATTCATTTTTTCAGGAGGAGCGATTGAGCTGAGTAAGGAATAGGTGCAAGGAGTGCATAGTTGAATGCAAAGGAGTTGTGTAAAGAAACTTGTTCGCAAGGCGTGCACAAGATCAATTTTGACTAAGTGTCAAAGAAAACGCTCTAAGGAGTAAAATTTTGAAGGAGAAACAAGCTCAGAGTAGGTAGCGGGAGAGATATCTTTAATAGGGAGGAGCCCTTTAAGATCTCCTAAGTTAATGAGCAAGTTTTGTTCAGAAGGAAGAAAAATCATTCCAGATCGTCAGATCTGGGAGAATTACATGGAGGTTAGTCGTGGAGTCCTACGACACTTCATAGTTCAGAGGTTTTAAAGTGTTTAAGGAGCGGTGATTTCCGAAGTCCTCAAGCCACGAAGAGATCCCAACCATTGGTTGCAGCGAGGATACGTGGCAGTGAATTGGAGAGTTTGGAAGGTATAGACTAGAACATTTGCGCAAAGCAATAGTTGATTTCACAAGATCACGAAGAGAAAGGAGATCTGGACTGTTGGATCCAAAGAGAACACATGGTGAAGATCCATGAGTTTTGAAGGAAGAATCCTTCGGGGGAAAGGCAGAGTATCCAAAAACTCCTGAAGACCGATCTAGCGAAGGAGATCATGGCCGTTAATATGAAGTGGACACTTGCCATCAAATCATAGAGGGAAAATTCTAGTCATTAATTGTTGGAGTGCGTGGCACTCAATCTGTCGCTTCGAGTGTGAAGCACTTCAAGAGAAAAAGGATTTGGAATGCTCAAAACTCCCAAACGCTGAAGTATGAAGCACCTTTTAGGGTTTATCCCTGGTTCATAACCCGAGGAAGCGTGTGGAGAGGGGCTAGCAGAGGGAGTTAGCGCCCACAAAATTTGAAGTTTTAAAAGAGCACTAAGAAATGGGCCACATGTTCTATACGACCTGCACCTAAGGTGATTAAAGGGCATATGTCAAACCAAATTGGGGGCTAGAAGGGTCCTGAGGAGCTAATTTGACTCAGCCTTGTGAAGATCCTTGACCGAGAGGTCATGCAACCCCTAGGAGGGGAGGGGGCTGCATCAAGTGGTATCAAAGAAGTAATTTGCTTGCAGATAGAAGGAAAAGGTGAGAAAGAGACAAAGAAGATATCTCGATATCATCAAATGGTATCAAATACATCAAGTGGTAGTTGTGTAAAGGAGAAAAGTTTAGCACAATGCAGCTTAGGAGATGTGCGAAGCCACCTGTAGAAAATCGAGCGGTGGGAAGGGATATGAGAGAACTTCGTGTAAGGTTAGACGCTATGGAAACGATGAGGACAGCACCTGATGTTGGAGACATCACTGATGCAGAAAGAGAAGAGAGTGAAGTTGAAGAACCTGTAGTAGAGGATGTTGCAGAAGACCGCTTACTGAAAGATGTTGTCAAATTGGGAGCTAGAGAAAAAATAGACATCCCAATGTATGAAGGTAACTTATACATTGAAGAGATGCTGGATTGGATAAGATCCATGGATAAGTACTTCGACTATGAATATGTCGATGAGGAGAAAAAGGTGAAACATGTTGTCACTAGATTGAAAGGACATGCAACAATGTGGTGGGATGAATTGCAGGCTGACAGAATAAGAAAAGGTAAGAAAAAAATTAAGAGTTGGGATAGAATGGTAGCCAAGTTAAAAGCTAAATTCATACCCCAGGACTATTAGATAAATCTGTTCAGTAGGTTGCAGAACCTGAGACAGAAAGGAATGACAGTAAAAGAGTACACAGAGGAGTTTTATAGGTTGAACATCAGGGCTGGACAGAGAGAGAGAGATGAAAAAAAGGTTTCCATGTATATCAATGGCATGAGATAGGAAATCTAGGATGAAATCAACATGATGAGAATAAATAAAGTGGAGGACGCTTATCATATTTCTCTGAAAGAAGAAGAGAAGTTGGCCAGGGAGAAAAGTTAGCAAAGTAGAGGAAAGAGTCCACACAAAGGTAAAGGAATTGCCCATGACAAGGCACAGAAGTCCAAGGGTGAGACTAAAAAACCACATTGTCACTCAGAAAGAGGAGGAAGTTCTTGAGGGAGACAAAGTGATGGAAGAAATTCATTTCCTCGAGGAAGAGGAAGAGGCAGAGGAGAAGTAAAGTGTTATGCCTATGGAAATATAGGACACATGTCTTAGGAATGCCCGAAGAGAAATAAATAAGGAGGTGAAGCTCACATTTCGGAAGCGCAGAAATGAAATGTTGAAGCAGAAGGTGTAGAAGATGGAAAATCTTTGATGATGAAGAAGGTTCTCTTGAAACCAAAACTAGAGGTTGAAAAGCTAGTGCAGAGGAACATTTTGTTCAAAACTACTTGCAAGACTAAATATAGAGCATGAAAGGTGATAATTGATAGTGGGAGCACTGTTAACTTAGTATCCACAGAGATGGTGGAGAAATTGGATCTGGAGACAATTGCACATCCGAGTTTGTATAGAGTCTCATGGTTGCAAAAAGGACACCAGGTAATGATAACTTAACAATGTCTAGTTGAATTTAAGATAGGAGGATATAAAGATGAGATTTTGTGTGATGTGATTCCCATGGATGTATGTCATGTTTTTTGGGGGAGACCATGGAAGTTGACAAGAATGTCATTCATGATGGGAGGAAAAATACTTATACTTTGTAGAAGAATGGTAGGAAACACATGTTACTTCGAATAGAGGATAAGAAAGTGAAGGAAGAAGCCAACAAAAGTATACTTCTCATGAGTGGGAAGAAACTCTTGAGTGAAGTAAATACGTAACATGATATGTAGTTTGATGTGGTGAGGAAACCGAGAGATATCCTTACAAGTACTTCTATGGATGATTTGCCTGAAGAATTTTAGAAGTTGTTAGAGAATTTTGCTGAAATAGTAGTGGATGAGTTTCCTAACTCATTGCCACCTATCATGAGTATCAACCATCATATTCATTTAATACCAAGAAAAATTTTGTCAAACAAAGAAGCTTACAGATTGACACCTCAAGAGAATGAGGAGATAAAAAGACAAGTCCATGATTTGATGGACAAGGGATTGGTCAGAGAAATATTGAGTCCATGCTTAGTACCAACTGTGTTGAGTCCAAAAAAATATGGAGGATGGAGAATGTGTACAGACTCAAGAGCCATAAACAAGAGCACCATCAGATACAGATCACCATGCAAATTCCTAACTTCAATTTTCAATAAATGATATGCTTTTCAAAATGCAATTCACAATTCAGTTATGCAATTCTAAATAAAATTCAACATTTCTTTACATGTACTAATATTAATTATAAGGACCTAAAAATCAAATTCCATCAATCTAAAATGCCTAATATTTTTGTATTTTCAATATAAGAGAATGAAAATGAAAGGACTGAACAACAACTTGATATAAAAAATCTACTATATGCAAATATAGACAAACCAAGTAGGATATCAAGGAGAAAAACACCCAGCCCAAGATGCAAGGACAATCAAATGAAAAAGATGATGAGAAAGGCACCGCCCAAAAAATTGAACCAAAGAAAGGTTTCCTGTCATTCCATAGAAACTTAATAGTCATAACAAAGATCCAAGAAGACTCAACAATCATCAAAACCTACCCAGCAACCAAACAACAAAGGGTGATGTGCACTATTGTTCAAGGTAAAATAACATATATATGCATCTTGCAAAAGGACAACACGCGTATGTATGCGATTGTCAGGAAAAAACCCACATATATGTGTCAAAACACAACCAGGCTAAGAAGAAGGCTAAGAAACTCAAACTCAAAGTGAACAGACGTTGTCAAGAAATCATACGACAAGAAACTAAATATAAGCAAGAGCAATCTAGGGAGAAAAACACTCCCAACCCTGAAAAAGAAGATTTTATCCCCAGTATGGTCGCCAATTCTGTTATGAGGAAAATCTCTCTATGTCTAGGGGTAAACCACAACAGACGAAAATGACTACAGAAATAAACTCTAATATCAAGTATGATATATAAACAAATATGCTATCAAGACAAGATAAAAGGCCTACCTCGTCCATACGTTCGATGAAGTTCATCGTTGAGCACTTGAACCAAAGCAATATACCTACAACTAGTCCTCAAAAACCAAGAAACAATTAATATTAAAATACCTGTAGATAATATATACCTGCAGATAATATATAATGTTATCACATTCAATAGAATAATCCATCAACATTCATAACAAATACGCCCATGAAATAACAATTCAAATATTCACAAGATGTTAATTAGACGAGAAAAGAGTATTTCTATTAAAATATAATCAACAAAACTGAATGAAATACAAAATTCCATGTCGGCATGGTTCAGAACCGAGAAACTAAATCCCTTCCAGCTGGGCCTCCACCACTTCAATCCTCCACCAAAAGAAAATACATGTAAGAGAGACAATGATATTCTCAATCATGTAGGGAATAGCTTGGGGGATGAACAATTTGTTCAGACTTAAAGGACAAAGGGATGCAGACTCAATATGAAGTGAATAATTTCTCCAGAGTGACTTTTCTCTCAAAGTTGAATTCTTTTCCTCTTTTCCATAGATTGGATTTGGCCCATTTGTAGCCTTCAAGTGGAATTGAAGGGTCAAGTCAGAAACCCATTCTTGATTGTATTATCTTGACTGTCATGTTCTGAGTTTTATATTATCTTGACTGCCATGTTGCAGTATGTATTTTATTGATTTAGATGATGAAAAAATAATTTAACTTGATTGAATGGTATAATTTGTGGCTCTGGTGGCCTAGCAGCCTAGGAAAAACAATTTTAAGTAAAACTTGAATATCATGTTGTAAATGGTTTTTTCTCTACCTATGTTTAGAAAAGGAAAACTGTTAGTAATGGATTTTAAATGAATTTGGGACATAATAATTTGGCCCCTATACTAGTTGGAAATTCCTCAAAGGGACCATAGAAAGACTAAATCCTCAAATATAGAGTTGGGATAGACTCTACGAGACTACTCTAGTCCTGTCAATCCCTCAAAAATACCTTCCCTTGTCGTAGAATTCGAGTTCTGTATATGATAATAGATTCCTTCAAACCATTGTTTTTCAAGTGAACACAAGCTCAAGTCTATGGGATTAACAAAATCTCAAATGATATTTAAGAGTGTAGCCCTAGGGGGATTGTCAAAGTTCCATATGACCAGGGTCTTGGAACCCTTCTTTATGCTCAAAAGGAGCTAAGCTATCCAGGCTTCAGGACTTCGGGATGTTGGAAGCTCACAACGTTCAAATCTTCCCAAAGGCAACCTATCGAAATGGTTACCATATGGTTTGACTGATAATTGATGGTTTCTTACCTGTTATCATGGGATCCACCTTATCGTTAAAAACTTACCAACTTTTGACCATGGCACTCTCTTCACCATTGATCATGATCACAGATCAAAGGGGTGATCCTCGTCTTCTCCCTCTTATCAATTGAATGATGGAGGCAATGATAGAATTATCTACTTGATCAAATGGCTGGAAATATTTCGCGACTTCGCAACTCATGTGATCCCCCATCTCTTAACCTCTCTGGAGTATTACTGGTCAAGCTAGTTGTGAGGTAGTGACTATTTTTTTCTATCGGTTAATACTCCCACTTATTCTATCCTTCCAGCATTCTTGATCGAACGACCTAAAAGGATCTTGAAGGATCTTGGATCAACGATCTGCATGACTTTGGGAATTCGGTCTTGAGGATTTCGAGAGTGTGGGGTAGAGAAAAACTAGGCTATGCCTCGAAGTATGGAGTACATAGTAAATTTTTCCGAAGCTAAGAAACTTAAAGACTCTAGGACTCTGGGAAAATTTGAGGGATAAAGGATATGCTAAACGTCGAAGAGCCTAAGTTCCCTTGTTTCTCTTATTGGATGGGATCACTTATGCCATGGTTATGTGGTGTTCCTGGATAGTTCCACATGGCATCATGGGATTGGTCATGAGTTAGGTGTGGGACCCCCCCTCCCCCCCTGTCAACTCTAAGCTATGTGTTAAGAAAGGATGAACCCCAACCATCAAATCTAATTTTGGATAGAGCTCCACCATAGATTATAGAGAGAAAAGAGACTTCGGGACTTCGGGTCTCCAAGGACGTTTTTGGATCTACACAAGATTTGGTGAGGGTCAAAGTCTCGATATTATCAAAAATCCGAGGTGATATTCCCTGTAAACCCTCCTTCTAAGGCCACATCAATGCCAGATAATGATGGCATGGGTCACAATAGTGCCATGATAGATGGTATGAGAGAAGTGATTCCATGTGGATTACACATGGAGAAGGGGATGGCCATTGGCCAATGACATGCCGAAAACTTCAGAAAGCCATAAATATCAAACCAGAACTTGGTTATGGACAAGGGTATACTCGTTTGAAATATCTCGATGAGCATAAAGAGATGGTTTCCTCATTTGAGGAATTCAGGGAGTTGTAGGAAAGTGGAAAATTTATATACCATCCCTTAAAAACAGTACTTAGGGGGTTGGGTGTTTGAAAATGCATGTGTCTAGACTTTCATTCCATCAACAAACTCACTATAAAAGACAAAGTTTCCATTCTTGACATTGATGACCCATTGGATGAATTGAGTGGTGCTCAATACTTACTAAAATTTATCTTTGTTATGGCTTCCACCAGATATGTATGAAAAAGGAAGATATTCCCAAGACTGCATTTAGAACTCATGAGGGTCACTATGATTTCTTGGTCATGCCTTTTGTCTTGTGTAATTCTCCCTCCACTTTCTAATGTATCATGAATCATGTCTTTCGTCCTTTCCTCCACATTTTTTATTATTTTTCTTTCATGATATTCTCATCTATAGTAAAACTTGTAAATCCCATCTTTCCCATGTGAATCAAGTTCTCCATCTACTCTCTCAGCACAAAATTTCCTTAAATAGTATAAATGTGTCTTTGGAGCCTCAGAAGTGGAGTACTTGGTTCATATTGTCAACAAGGATAGTGTACAGGGGGATCCTCATAAAATTGAATCTATGAAGTATTGGCCTTTCCCTTAAACGCTTAATAGATTACATGGCTTTATGGATTTAAGGGGATATTATCACAAGTTTGTTCAGAATTATGGAAAAATTGCAACACATCTCATTGCTCTCATTAAAATTAATTATTTCACTTGAACTCCAATAACTGATCAATCCCTCGAAGCCTTGAAATATTCTATGTGCACAACTCATGTCCTGACACTTCCCGACTTCACCAATATTTTTTTCCTAGAATACGTTGTTTCAATGAAAGGAATTGGGGTAGTCCTCATGCAAGATGGTGGGCCTTTTACTTTCACTAGAAAAAAACTTTCAAATATATATTTGAGCTAATCAATCTATGGAAAGTAAATGTCGGCTATTATGCATGTCATGGACCTCTGATGTCCTTATATATTCGAGAACTACTTCAAAATTAAAATTGATCATTAGAGCCTCAGGTATTTTCTTGAACATTGCATTTCATCACTAGAGCAACAAAAATGGGTGACCAAGATATTTGGATATGATTATGAGATCATTTACAAGAAGTTAAAACAAAATGTGGGTGTTGACGCTCTTTCCAGGAAGTATGAAGAAGAAGGGTCCCTATTTTCCCTCTCCTTCATTGCACTATATTGGCTCCAAGTTGTTCACCAGGAATGGTTGCAAGATCCCAAACTTTATCTCTTGATCGAACAATTTAAACACCATTATAAAGCTTCTCCAAGGTACTCTTGGAACAAAGTTGAGCTTCACTACGAAGGTTGTATGTATTTAAGAAAATAATCATAACTTAAATCCATAGTTCTTTTTGAGCTTCATGCTTCACCCACAGTTGGGAATTTAGGGTTTACAAAAACCTATGAATGGGTCAAATGTTCTTTTTTTGGGGATGGTATGAAATAAGATATTCACACCTTTGTAGTTGAATATGATACATGTAAACACAATAACGGAGAAATAGTCAAAGCTCTAGGAACTCTCAAAACACTTCTGATTCCCCCTGTTATTTGAAGGGATATTTCTATGGATTTCTTTGTTGGCTTTCCTAAATCAGGAAAAATGATAGTCATCATGGTTGTAGTAGATCATATTTCAAAATATGCTCATTTATGTCATTCAAAACCAATTCACCACATCTACAATGGATCAAATTTTTATGGATAATAAATTCAAACTTCATGGCATGCCTCATTCTATTGTCTCTAACCAATATCCAACTTTCACTGGCATTTTTTGGCAAGAATTTTTCAGGCTCCATGGAACCCAATTGCATCTTAGCACCTCCTATCATCCCTAAAATGATGGTCAAATTGAAGCTGTCACCAATTGTTTGGAAAAATATTTTTGGTGTTTTGCATATGACGAACAAAATTAGTGGGCTTGGTGGTTACCCCTAGTTGAACGGTGGTACAACACATATTACCATACTACTACTCACATGACTCCTTTTGAAGAATTCTATGGGGAAAACCCATCATCAGTTCTCTCACAATGTAAGGTGTCTCCAAGGTTCGGGAGGTTGAAAATAATCTTACGTTATGAGTGATCATTCTCTATACCCTCAAAGGATTTTTTTTCATGGATCAAAATCCCATGAAGAAACAAGAAGATCAAGGTCATTTCGAACATCAATTCGCTAAAGGGGACTAAGTGTTTCTTTGTTTGAAACCTTATAAGAAGACTTCACTAAAATATGAACATTGTCAAAAACTTGCTCACAAATGTAATGGTCCTTATACCATTCTCAAGAGAGTGGGGCTCATGGCCTACCAGTTAGCTTTCCCTAGTCACTCTAAGCTCCATCATGTTTTTCATGGATCATGCTTCAATAAAGTGATTGGAACTAAGTGCTAAACTCAAACAAGTCTCCCTAAGTTGGATAAATAAAGTTCCATTTGGTTGTAGCCACAAGCAGCCTTGGACTAGCGAGCGAATTGTCTTTATCAATGCACCATCAAGGAAATGTTAGTTCAATGGAAACATACAACTACATAAGATGCCACCTGGGAGTTGGCCACCATTTTGCAAAAAATTCCTCATCTCAAGACTTGAGTACAAGGTTGTTCTTCAAGTGGGAGGGCATGTTAGGGACCTAATCTCTGTAACCCCTCATGTGGGTAGAATAATATATTTTCCATGTAATAAAGGCCAACATTAGTTAATAAGGCCTATTTAGTAATGTGAACAAGTATAGTGTAAGAAGACTTAATAAAATCTTCTACTTCTAGAAAGATCTTCCTCTAGAATTTTCTTTAGAAGATAGAATTAGGATAAAAAGTGTGGGAGGCATGAGAAAGTATTGTATTGAGAATTATTACAATAGATATTTCCTCTGCTGGAGGTTTCCCCCTCAAAGAGATAAGTGAAAATTAATTCCTATCAATAAATATATCATTTTTGGTGTCGTGGTTCTCTACATTTTGTTGTTCCGCTGGTATTTGCTGCAATATTTCTATTTTTCACTTATTATAATACATCTGATACCTAACATGTACCTTCCACTAATGAATGCAAGCCCCAAGGTACTATATGATCTCTAAATCTTGATCCTATATAAAATGAGCCAATGTGCTTTCTTTGAAGGAATTACTAAAACCCAAATTGTGAAGGACAAACATGATACACGTGCTTTGTTTAAAGGTGACATAAGTGATTTGTTGATTCACATTCATAACACAATGAAGATTTTGATTCTTTCCATAAATGTAAGATTTTTTTTCTTTTTCATATTAGAAAATCAAAAATAAAATAATTTCATATTACAATGGAAGAAATGAGTGTGACATAACATGTAGCTATGTTTTGAGTGCATGGAATAGACCTATCCAAAAAGAAATGAAAACAATGTACTAGGTAAGAAATGGAAAGTGATTAGAAAGTCTCTTCCAAGTAGGGTAGGTTTGAAATGAAAAAGAAAGTTATATACAAAGGCTAGCAACATTTAATAATGCAAAGGTGGTAATCATAATATGGAAAACTACAACAAGGCATTAGGCAAAGCAACACATACAATGATAATCACAACAAATGAGAAACAAACAAATTATATAGTGGGATCCCCGATGGTAATGGTCGTAGATAGATGAGAAATATGAATGAGGTTCATAATGAAATTTCAAACCATAAGAGATCTTGGACCTACCATAAAATAATGGGATGGGTTCTAGATGACAAACAAGTGTTATACTATGGAAACTCGTCATAGGAAGGATTTTGTTTTAGAGTAGTGATAACTACAGATAGAACATTATTATACACCAAAACCTGACGATGTTGACTCTAAGACAAATTCAGGTGGTAAAAGTTTTAAATGATT
Organism: Picea engelmannii; assembly: GCA_009831015.1. Classification (NCBI taxonomy): domain Eukaryota; kingdom Viridiplantae; phylum Streptophyta; class Pinopsida; order Pinales; family Pinaceae; genus Picea; species Picea engelmannii. Next base: position 254,276 of record ML795878.1, read on the forward strand.
CATAATAGAAAGAAATCATAAACCTATATGCAAGATTTAGAACATTCTTAATTAGGCCAAATATAGCATAAAGCATGATCCCTAAGAAACTAGGAATCCAACTCAAAATCCTACACCCAAGAAACAAAAACACCAAGATCATATATTTAAAATACAAAATAAGAGATTTATTGAAAGTTAAAAGGAAAGGAATATTTTCAACCTTGATATCTTCAATAATATCCATCTTGATGGAAGAGTCTACTAGTGAAGAATCAACACTACAATAGGTTGAGGATCTACAAGAAAAGAGATCAAACTTGGAAGGAAAATCAAAGTTAAAATCATTGATGTATTTTGTAGGAACATACCCAATATTACAAGGTTCTAAGGATCTATTAAACATATCATAATTATAAATTCCAAGATGTAAGGATGTAGAAATAAAGATACTAAGCTTGGAATATAAACTCAAGGATCTATGACCAAATCAATCAAAATTAGAATAAAGATTGACTTGCATCTTGATGATAGAGTCCAAAGACTAAAAAATTTCAACATTTGAGGACCTCCAAGTAGAAAGATCCAAATGCGAAGGAACATCCAAGCTATATTTGATTGCAAATGTGTCCAATCTAGGGAGATAGTATTTGGAAAGGAAGATAATATCTAAAGGAATGTTAAAATCAATCATATGCTCTAGGAGAGATTATTAAGAGGGAATAAAATCATCCCAAATAGAACATTTGTTTGGACAAGTCGTTTGGACCCACAGAGGGTAGAACGAGATCTAATGCCCCCATTGGATAAATCCCCTAGTCAATTGTTGGGACCATGTCCCAATAAGGAAAGCATCAATGTATAGGCTCCTTCTTAGTAGCAATTGAGCACATGGGATATGAGGTCACATAATTCACCCATGGTAGGGTAGTTCCTACCAAAACACTAAAAACAATAGTGACAATGCTTCCATTTTGAGGAAAATGCATTACACAAAAGAATGTATACACACCAATATTGTGAAGAAACATAGATTATTATTCCCCTTCTTATTCCTATTATAATTTTGGCTACTAGTTGTTGTCACACAAGGTTTTGAAAAATATTGTGCATGCACCTCAAACCAACACTATGTCCATGCCCATAAATATACACTACACAGTGCAAGGGAGGGTCAACATATATGCTAGGCAAAGGACTACTGCGCATGCCAACCCAATTTTGTATTGCATGCGAGGAATCAAGAAAATAACGCATGTAGAACAAATATGAAAAGGTATTCATGAATATTTGTAAATGATTTGATAACAATGCAAATGATCATGGGAAAGGGTATAAATGATCTAGTGAATTTTTTAGGATTTCCATGCTCTAGAAGGATATGGAGGATGCATATGGACACTTAAAGAGGGAGTGGAACTTTTTTTCACTCAAGAGAGTGGAGTGGTTCATTAGTGAGATAGAGGGGGTTCATCATTGTAACAAAGTGTAGACTGGAACAAAGGAGTTCGTTCCAAATCCATTTTTCTCCTAGTGGTTGCATGAATATATAATAGATATGAAACTCTATATGAATGAAAGAATGAGACAATTGTTCCTGGCACATCTCTCTCTCTATACTTGTGATTTTGTATTTGAATGAATTTGAGGTTAATGAATGAATGATGAAGTATTTTGTCTTTGCATTCTTCCCTGTTATGTTTTGAATGGATGTTTTTGTATTTCTTATGGATGGTAGTTTGTCACTCCATTATGAATGAATGAGTGAATGGGTTTGATCCCAATAGGTTTCCCTATATGTGTTGTCCCTTTACACCCAACACAAGATTAATTGTCCTTGTGATTCTCATGGTGTCTTGGGTGAGACCTTCTTCGATCCTCAACTAACGATTGAATATGTCAACACCTTGTGGTTTTGTTTGTAAATCTTGACAAACCCTAGGTATTTAACTATCCAACAACTAAAGTTAGAGCCAAAAAATGGTTATGTTGTTAGGACCTAAAGGTTTGTATTTCATGATGGAGGGAAGGAATGAGGTAGAAATCATATCAAAATAAAATACAATACTAGTTATCTAGGAAGGAGGATGACTTCGCACGAAGAGAGATGGAGAACATTATAACCAATGTCGAAGGCTGGAATTTTTTTTTTATCTATACATATTTGCATGCATTTTTCTTTTTTAATTTTCCTTGTTTGTTGTATGAATGGTTAAAGAGGTAGACAATGATTAACACTACCCTGGGATCCCAAGAACCAGTGTTGTGGGACCATAACACAGTCAATAGAATGAAATATGTGGATAATAAGTGGACAAGAGACGTCAAATTTTGGTACGACTGGGTTAAAAAAGGATACATCATTGAGTTCACCATTGAATATAGTGAGTCTGAAAGAAATTTTGTTTATGGTTCTAGAAGGAGATTGTTGGAAGAGATCCCCCCTATGGATCAATATGTTGTATGTAGAGAAGGGGATGATGCACATGGATCCCAATAGGATGGAACAGTAAACCTCCTTATGTAACAGGGGGGGAAGAGAAATAAAATGGATCCAATGGGAGGGATACAAAAGATGATGAGATGAGGTGAGGGGAGAATGGACCCATAAGAGAAGAAGAGAAAAAGATTCAACAGACACACAAGAAGATTTGAGGTAAGGAGGAAAGTTGAATAGAGGAGAGGAAAAGAGATAGAAAGGGATGACACATGAGGGGTTGGACCCAGAATAAAGAGAAAGAGACCACACTAGGATGATGTGTGAGAGATAGTTCTATGTCATAGAGAAGCACAGAAGGAGAGAGGTCATTATTAGGACTCAGAAATGTCACATTTATATCCTCTTTTCCCTTCACTATTCAGTACATTTCATGGTCCTAATAAACCTTTTTCCATACATACATTTGGGTTTCACCTTATTATTTTCCACTTTATTCATTTTAGTATTATAAGTGAATTTGTGATTAAATATTAGAAATTAACGTAATTTCATCATATATCAAGGTTGGATGAGTTTGATGATGTGTGTATGCACATTTGAAGATTTCAACAAAGTCAAAATTCACCACCTATACTCAAATTCGAATTACATCTTCAAACTTGAAGATTTGAAAGAGAGAAGATCATGGAGGATTTGGTTGGCATATCTTATCTAAGATATGTGAGAGATGTGTGGAGGATTTGAAGGGATCATATCTTTTAATAATGGGAAAGTAGTTGAGAGTGGTTGAGAAAATAGTGGATCTGTCATTATGACACTCATGTATATAAGAGAGTGTTCTCTCTTCATGAAGGAGGCATGTAATTCATAATTTAGTCTTGTAATTAGGAGAAGGGGATTCTTATCTTTGATTATTTCATTGTTATTCTTTCATGCTTTGTCATTTGATTCTTGTAATATAATTTGACATTGATTTATTGTGTGAGCTCACATATGTCTTTTGTCATTCAACTCTTTACATGTTGTATTGCTTTCCTATATTAATTTCCTGCTTCCCTAGTTAGTCTTTCAATGCTTTCCTAGATTAATTTCATTTCAGTAATTTTATTAGATTACTTCTACTTTAGTCCTTCATATATAGTTCATGTGCTTCATAAGACTATGAACCTCGGATTGAAAAATTAAATAGTTGGTCAAGTACTACAACATAATTAAACGAAAATATTTCTGCGTAACAATCATCACAGAGATGTGGCATTATAAGTATGGTATGTGTTAAGAACCAAATATCAATATAGCATAGAAAAACCTCAGAAAAAGTACTCAACGCCTTGAAAAAGAGATAATTTCAGATAATAAGCCTCCTCAAGGGGGAAACCTCCTTTTACCCCACTTAAATGTTCAAGTACAAGATGATTCAAAATGAAAATGTCTCCTTGGTATATATAGGAGACTAGGAGGTATAATTACAACTAATGGCC
>ML795878.1:262898-276311 GCA_009831015.1 Picea engelmannii
CAATGAAACCAGTCCCACTCAATTTGGATACTCTAGCAAGAAGTTATGATTGTTTTACTTGGAACACCTTCTTGAGACTAGTCAATAGGACTAGTCAGATACCCTATCTTACACAAGGTGTATATACAAATTTAAGATGACCCAAAAGATGAAATTTTAACCATAGATACCTTACTAATTTCTATAAATGGAATCTAGAGTTTAGGGTCTGAAACATTACATAAAAATATTTATAGTGAAAATTCTACAATGACTCATTTCAAGATGATTCCAAAACCCTATATTGTACAGGATGTATCTCTGAAAGTATAATGCCTCGAGCATTAAATTTTGAACCCAACGTACCTTGATCCATATACTAAATATCCTCCAAGTCGTTCTTTTTGAAATGTTGTAGAAGACAAGTTATAGAGAAAATTCCAAGGTGTCTCAGATGTAGCAGCGAAACCCCAAGACCTTGAGCTCTGATACCATATGTTAAGAATGAAATATCAATATAGCATAGAAAAACATTAGAAAAAGTACTCAATGCCTTTAAAAAGAGATAATTTCAGATAATAAGCCTCTTCGAGGGGGAAACCTCCTTTTACCCCACTTAAATGTTCAAGTACAAGATGATTCAAAATGAAAATGTCTCCCTGGTATATATAGGAGACTAGGAGGTATAATTACAACTAATGGCCTAAAGCTGACATAAATAAAATAACATTACTAATATAATATGCCCCAATTAAGGGGTAATGAACCAATATTAAGGCTTAGCAGTATGAAGTGAGGATATCGGGAGTAGTGAGAGTAAGGTTGGAGATGATGAAGTAAAATCCCCTTGGTTGATAATAGATGTATTCGTGTCAGAGGAAGATGAGGCACAAAGTAGCGGCACCAACGTGGTATAAGATGGAGATGTACCCCCCCTAAGAAGGGGAAGAGGCCTTAGCAATTATGAGTGGGATTGTATGATTATAATAGAAATATCTTTGGGACCCCTCACCAGAGACATTGGGAGAAGAAGGAGGAACCCCCTCTTCGAACCACCCCCCTTACGCATTTGTTACCAAGAAGAAATAAGTGAATAAGTGCGGATATAGGAGTAGAAGAAGGAAGAGTAGAGGAAAGAGAAGGAGAACACATGAGTGAAGAAGACATTGAATTCAACAATATTTCTCAAGGATGAGTAATAGAAGTAGCATCAGGATCACCAACAGTGATTAGTTAATTGGGAAGACATAGTATTAGATTGAGTATGGTGAACCAAGATACAACTCCAAGGATTCCCAAGTTCCATATAATTGGAAGATACGATGTACAATAGCATTGTTTTACATGTGAATCTATATGGTGTGTGAAGAGAATCATGAGTGAAGCATTTAAAATCGTGCAACTGGAGACGACTTTTAGAGATAGAGCTCTGATGTGGTATATGAAACACAAGGTGACTGCACCAACAAGACAAGCTAGGTCCCTAATGGAGATTAAGAGAGACATTCTTAGGGAGTTTCAGAAACCTAAGTCAGAGTCACAATGCATATATGAAGTAAGGTAGATCAATAAGTTAGCGGGAGAAACCGTATGGGATTATTACCAACAATTCAAAATTTTGTTACATCGATTGATGCTCTAATTACAACATGTCCAATACAAAGAGTGGTTTATTTCCAGACTCATGCCATACATCTGAGTCCCCCTTACCTAGTAGAAGGTGACAACTCAAGAAAAGGATGTGGAGATTAAAATGAACCTAAAGGATACACCAAGAGGTGGTGAGACATCAACAAGGATGGTGTAGGTACAATCTTATCTCTTCAACTTTACCATGCAACTACAAGACATGTGAGAGCATGTTTGGCATACTATGTTCCATACATAAGGTCACCATCAGAATGAGTGTCCTATGTTGGGTAAATACATGGATATGGGTGCACCAAATCCATTTCCAATATGATTGCAGACCGAGTGGTGTGATATTTGTAAACAATGGGGACATATACCTTCATGTCACCCCACCCTATAGAAATACTAGAATACTATGCACACTCTATTTTGTGAATTCTACAAGTCTGTGGGGAATTATGTGAGAAAGTATCAATCACTTTAGCAGATGCAGGAGCACACTACATAAACCTTCCACGTCTAAGAGGAATATAAATGTGGCAACTGTGGAGGTGATGATAGATGAGGGTCTCAAGGAGGTGTGATAGGAGAATATGGAAGAAAAAGAGGAAGAGGATACAAAGGTGGAGAAGGAAGGATGTACACATGATTTAAATTTGGAGAAGTAGGCCATGTATCATTATTTTGTACCAAGCTATGCACAATTTATGGATATATCTATAGAAACAAGCATGCCATAGAAGATTGCTCAAATTTGTTGGAAAAGTGGGAGAAAAAGATGGTGCACTGCAACATGGTGACAATAGAGTTGCACGAATATCAAGAAACCAAAGGGATGGGTTGAAGTTCAAGTTGTAACACATGGAGAAATTCATATGGGAATAGACTTAGAATTTGGAGAAAGTTTGGACTAGAACATCGAAGGAAATATTAAAAAAAAAATGGTGTAGGAACCTCCAAAATTTGACACCACATAGAAAAAGCAATTCTTATTTGACACAAAAATGGTTCTAGAGGATTACATAGCGTGTGGATAATTACAATGCATGATGCAAAAATAATTGGAGGAAGCCCATGTGCATGAAGAAGTTCAGTGCACCACAAAACTATCATTGGAGCAGGCTCCTGTACATGAAGAGTTACATCATGCAACAAAAAAATCATCGAAGGAAGCTTGAATGCATGAGGAGATACAACAAGAGTCACAAAGGTCACTAGAAGAAGCTTGTCGAAGTGCAGAGATGCAACATGATGAAAAAAAATCATGGGAGCAAGAACACACACATAAAGAGTTGTGACATAGAGTTCCAAAAGAAATGCAACACAACACTTCCCATGAGGAGGAACAAAAATACCAAGTAAGTAATTTATTGCGTTGTTTACTTAAAATATTAAATGGCCTTGGGGATGCAAAGAAGTTAACCCATATGTTGATAAGATGTATGGGGGAAGAGGAAAACACTATAACTATTTATACCACCTTTCTAGAACAAAATCTGTGCTAGGTGAGCAATCAAAAGTGCTTAGGAAGAGAGTTCAAGATGACAATTGAACTCGGAAACTATGATATGGATGGTGACATGTTGGAACTAGGCTTCGATGTGAAAATTTTGCCAAATAAATAATGGGATTTGATGGGTAATCCAATCTTGGTTTGGTCCCCCATTCAACTCAAATTGGTTAACGGATACCGTATATATCACATTGGTTGGTTGGAACAAGTAGAGGTGAACATTGAAGGGGTGAAAACCAAAGGAAACTTTGAGGTCATCAAGATCGTCGAGTCTTAGATGCCTGCCCTACTCTACTTTCTATTGATTGGGAATTTGACAAGAATGCAATCTTGAATCTAAAGAAATGAAATATGTCCTTTGAAACATATACTGTGTGCATCATTATTCCTTGGATCTACATGAGGGATACATATATAATGATTCCGTCAATGAGGATGTGTAGAGATACATCATTGAGAACATATATAATATTACATGGAGCTAAGAATATTATGTCAAACCCATGATGGATGGTGAGATGAGATAGAGAAGTGTATGCTCATATGATAAATATTTGAAGGATTCCATGGAGAGGTGGCCAAACAAGATTTATGAGGTTTCAAAATGGATATGAACATGGATCAAAAAAATGGTGCACAAGGTCGAAATAGGACCCTAAAACCTACCTATGTTTGATGGAACAGACTTAGTGGATATGTTCATCACACATATACAAAGAATTACAATGACCCACAAGATGCATGAGACATACTATTGGAAGGGATACTAATGCAATGGTGGGAAACTCACTGTGAACATCTACAAGAGTGGGAACAGATGGAAGAATCGATCAAGGAAATATTTCATCCTATCGTAAATCCTCAATAACATATGTGTCCTTGTGACAGGTTTTGGCTAGATAATAAAGGTTCTGATACACAAATGATGAATCATATGGCCAAATTCACTGTGCCAAAACATATCTCCACCCCTCTAGTGCCTTTGATTTAGATCAATCCTCTATATTAACAATGCAAACCAAAGTTCCAACCAATCCAAGGGTTTGGTAGGTGAAAAACTAACCTAATAACACTCATAAGAATTTATGATCCACCATGGAAAGGAATGATAAACTAAATTAAGTTAAAGAAGTGTTGTGACCCGCTAGGGTTTGATGCAATGGGTGACATAAACAGAGAAAAAAAAGGATGTGCAGTAGACATATAGTGTGCTCAAGTAAGAAAGGACTTAGGGAATAGTTAGAATAGTCATATCACAATAATAAATAGGCAGCATAAACAACTCAACATAATAAGGTGGGACATGATAGGTCATACCCAAATGAGTTTTTTCACATTTTGGAAACAATTAAGGTGTAAATTCCATATTAAACTCAAAAGGATGGAACAACAACCATTGATAGCCAACTGATATGTACATGCATATACGACAGCGGGAAAGTGGTTTTTTAACCTTAAGACAGGTCCCAATGACCTGGGGGAAAGGAAAATAGTTATGTAAATAGCATCCTTTCTATTGGAATACTGAGAGGGGGGGTGAATCAATATGAGCACTTTATACCACTTTTAACCACAATATATATTATTTCACTTTAACAACAATGTTCAATAGTATATCATCATTGTATCATCAATATATCATGAGCATATAATCATAAACAACATCACATCAAATACACAGTACACAAGTATTTACGTGGAAACCCAAATGGGAGAATACCACATAATGCTTTCTTATATATATATATATATCAATAATTCATTTATAGGAAGCACCAACTTCTAAATTCTCGAGCTGCAACTGGAAGGAGGCTCTAACCCCCTATTCTCAAGATCCAACCTGAAGGAAGTTACCACACCCTAAATTTTATATCTCCAACTAGAAGGAGGCTACAACCCCCTGGGTCCTCTAGCTCCAACTCCCTCATTCTTCAGATCCGACTGGAAGGAGGCTACAACCCCCTTTCCTTTCCTTGTCTTGCCACTCTGAAGTATAAGTGTAGACCAACTGTCACTAACAAAATCTTCCACTGTCACTGCCATTGTCACTATCACATCAACCTGTAACTTGTCATCCTATCATTGTATCCAACCTGTCACATCAACCTGTCCAACATGTCACTCATCAACCTATCCAACATGTCATTGTCACCGACACTCAACCAAATCTTATCACATGGATCATATACCAAGGACACCTCTCAACTAGATGTACAAAATCACTAACACGTGCCTCTACCAATCATGTACCAATATCACCAACATACCATCACGAGGTATGTGTCTAAACTATGTACCAAAGCATGTATCAATTGTACCATGCATCAACCTATACCATGCATTAAGCATGCATAATGCATTAACCATGAATCATCTTGTATCATAACCTGTATGTACAACAACCATGTACATAATCACATGTACCATAACATGTTCCAACCATGCACTTCAACCATGTACATCAACCTGAACCATAACCATGTACATAACCATGTAACACAAGTAGTGCATCAACCATGCACCAAACCTACACCAATATGCCAATATCACCAAGATGTTCCTCAAGCACTATGCCAACATCAAGTGTCCAACATGCACCTTAATCATGTGCTAAAACAAGAACCAATCTATGCCCCAACAAGTATTAGACCAATATCAACAAGACATGCATCCAATCATGTAGCTCAAATCGTATGCCTCTACCATATACCATATCACTCATCATATGTATCAATCATACCATGCACCACAACATCATCAACATGTAACACTCAAAACATGAATACAAACATACCTGTATCTCTGTAACAAACCCGTTCTATGTGATCAGATACCTGCAAACCTTCCTCAACTTCAACAATAAGAGAATAACATCTTCATCAAACTTCACCTTAATCTCACGAGACTAGTTTTTGGATTAGTCACAAAATCTAACTTTCAACAAGAATAAATCCATACCTATAATGAATAAACATATGAAAATTGTACACAATATTCTTCAATATCTTCTCTGCAATTCCTTTAGGCTTCACTTCTTTGAACCTCCCAAAAAAGGATTTATAGCAAAAATGGCAGACCTTGTTGAATTCAATCTTATTCTTGAGAGAAAACTTGTATAGAATTCCATGCGTGAAATGTTTGATATATAGATCTTAAAATAATACAAAAAATACTATGGACTGTACTATATCCAATGAATTTGGTCTCACTGAATTTGGATCTTCTATGAAGAAGTTATGACCTTTTTACCTGGAACACCTGTTTTAGACTAGTTCCAAGACTAGCCAAAAGCCCTATCTTCCACAGAGTGTATCTCCAAAAATATAACGACCCAAACACTACAACTTATACCACAAGTACCTTGATACGTCGTCTCGATATCCTATAGGTTTTTCTATCTGAATCATTATAGAACTAAATTTATAGAAAAAATGGTAAGATGACCTGTAAATAACATACCTTAGAACACATCCTCACAAGAATTCATCCTTCCTTGCAATTTCGACCTTCTTTATTTCATTTTCCCTATGAAAAACTCATTATATATCCTTGGTTACCTTATATAAGAATCACTTGATCACTTAGATAGATATTCAATTAACTTGTGTGTATAAATAATGTGTTTATGAGATACTTCTTAAGGTGTATTTATAGTTTTTCTATGTAACCTCTTTCCTTAAACTTAGGACCTATTTCCTTAACTTTAAAGCTTCTTGAACTTTCTTGCTACAACCACTTTACCCTTTCATTAAAGACTTGTAATCAAATAAAGGATTCTTGACCATTATTTGGGGCTTCCAAATTCACAAAGCCATATCTCCCTAACCATGAAGAACCACGTGGTGTTCCACATATCACCAGAAATGACACAACAATTATTATCCATCTATGAGTGTCTTACATGCATTTACACTGTCCTTCCTGTCCAAAAACATCATTCAACTTTGGGTACCATAACCACACCTTTAGGGCTTCATGTAGACTTCATAAAACACATCCATAACATATGTTGACATCAACTAACTCACAATCAATATTGATCATACAAATGATAACCAATTTTCCAATGATCTCATCCAAATGTCTAGGGATTCCATATTTCTCCAAGGGTGGACATCAATATCTAAGGGTTGAAATCAATCTCCAATATCACTCTCCAATGGTTGAAATTAACGAAAACCAACTATCCAACAATCTCCCCCTTTGGGATTGATGGAAACACCAACATTTATGACAACACTTAGACATGGCAACACTCATGATCATGTTCCCCTTGTGAACATTTATCCTCATCAATGTTTCTATGTCTCCCACTTTGACATCAATGGAAAATGGTATCTCTCCTTGGGGATAATCCCACTGTCCTCATGCCTTTGTTCTTTCTCTCTCTCTTTGAACAAAAAGGGTAATTCCCCCTGTCGATATGTCTCCTCCTATCACTATACCTAATGTAATCAATCATGGGTAAAATAATAGACCCCCTATGGGTATGTCTCCCTCTATGTATTCTAATAATCTTCCTTTATCGATCTCTCTCTCGAATTATTTGACTTTTCTACAAGATGTTGTGTAGATCAATGTAGGGCTACATGTATATGTTTCCTTTCCTCTCTTCCAGTGCTACTTATTGTTCATTTGTGCTTCCTCTTGAATTTCATTGACACATACAAAAAACATTCAAAATTTTATTTCTTCATTTACTTGTCATGTTCACTTTGACCATATTGTTAAACAATGTCCCTTCTCATGATATAGCTTCTACTGACGGTTTCTATTTCCCTATTCTTATGTGCCTTTAACTGATTTTCCTTTTTGTGAATAACTGACTCCACTTATTCCAATTGTAGATATGTTGTTATGCATATGACCCATGTTTCATGTACCTACTAAGAATCTCACGAATCTGTGTTTTTCCATATGTCACAAACTGTTCATAACCCTTCTACTCAACTGTCCAAAATGTTGACCCATCTATCACTGTACCATTCTGAAGTCTTCTCTTGAATATACTACAACTGATTATCACATGTTCTAGTTTATTAGACATAATCAAATATGTCCATTGATCTGATTTATCTGCTCATCAAAATCTGCATGTCTGGAACAATCTGTACTAAAGATATCCTTGCCTAAATAAATATGTGCAATATAATTATAAACTTCTTCCTGCCAACTGATGCTTTTGTGGGAACACAAATTCCCAACCGATCGATCTGTTACATTGTACTTACGCTATCTAAATTCTCTGAATCTGTCTCTACAAACACTTCATATTGCTCAAAAGATGGTTCTCTAATCTGTAATGTCTACTGCATGGATTCCCCCTTTTCAACATACATATTTACATGGAGTCTCCAAGATGGATAGCTCAGAAAAATACCTTCTCTATTGTGGATTCATATTCCTCTTCATTGTTGGATTCATCATATTCCTAAAATCTGACTTCTTCCTTTCTTCTTGTGGATTGATCTTGCATTACAATTCCTGAAAGTACAATCTCTTGAACTTGTTGTTCTTTTATTTCTAGTACTACTGTAAATTATCTGATCTTCGGGACTTGTTCTTTATTCATATTTTCTTTTTTATTTTAATTTCTTATCCAAACCTTGTATTTGACATCTTTCTTTTTCCTTGTATATTTGTCTTCATCTCGTACTATTGCCAATCCTGAGATTATAAATTATGGGTGTCCTTCATTCATCTTCTCTTCATTTTCTTGTTCTCGTTTTCTTTTCCATAATTTCTTATATATGATATTAGTATTATCTTTCACGGAAGTATCCATCATGCTTCTATAATCACGATCTATGTGTCCATAATTATGGAATTTGTAACATTCAATGTTATGTGGGGCCACATATGCATTTCTTACTTGAACATTTCTTCCACAAGTCCAGCAATCTGCAACATTATATCCAAAGTTAGTACAGTAAAAATAATGACCATAAAAGAAATTTACATACTTGGGAGTGAATGATCTTCTTTGTGGTGTAGTCCTTATGAATTCCTACCTTGGATGATCAATATATTCTCTTTTGTGGGTCCCTTCATTATGGTTGAAGTTTCTTTGTTTCCTGTATCTGGTAGGTCTTGTTGAATATGTATCTCTATTATACTCATTCTTATTTGATTCTTGTTGACCATGATTCCTTCCTTTGAGTACTTCTTCATAACTCTTACTCTTTTATTCATTCTTCTTTTCTAGCAACCTAGAGAGATTCTCTTCAACATTCTCTATTGATGAGGTGGATGTTTATGTCTCTTTAACGTTCTAGTTGAGCTTGAAAATTTTAAATCTCAGTGTGACAACTTCTTCTTCAAGCTTCTCAACCTCTTCATCATTTGAATCTTCATGAATTATTTTGTTCGTTTTGCTTGTTCAAGTTGGATATTCAAGGAGATGATTTATTTTTCAAGTATTCTCTCTTCTTGACCAAATTCTTCTTCAAGTTGATTTAAGTCATTAGTTATTTCCTTAAGATGATATGTCAAAATATTCTCTCTCTTCTCTTCTTCCTTCCTTTCAATTTCCAAACACTGCTTCTCTTTCATTCCTTCCTTTCTTAGTGCTATTATTTCGGCTTCCAAGCATTGCTTCTCTTCCATATGGATTTTGTATGTTTCTTCAATATTTCTGGCTTCTTCTAACTGATATTTTAGTTTCATGATGACTTGTTGGGATTCTTTGGAACTTTCTTGAGAATTATTCTTGACTAATTGTTCCTCAAGAGACTTGTTTTTCTTCCTTTCTTTCATCAATTATTCTAAAGCACTGATTAATGCTACTTTAAAGTCTACTATGCCTTCTTCATAATATTCTTCTTCTGAATTTGTCTGACATGATGAGCATATTTCTTCTTGTTCTGTACCTATACTTTATTTAATAGAATCTATCTCTGTGATGGGAGATTCCTCAAAGTAGAGATTATGTAGTTTATCCCAAAGTTCTTTAGCTGATGGACACTGTCCCACTTTGTCCTTTACTGAATCAAGTAATCCTTCCAAGATAAAATCAAATGTTATTTTTTTTGTTTCCTTTCAATTCCTTCTTGGATGTAGAATTTGGTTTCTTTGTAGCATTGTATCTTGTAATAACTGAGTTTCAAACATCATACCCTTGTGCTTATAAAAATGTTTTCATTCTTTTGCTCCACATATCATACTTTAGACCACTCTGACCATTGAGCATTGGTACTCCATACATAGTACACTCCATGATCTACCTTCTAGTGGTTAAACTGCTTCCTTGAAGGAACCTGCTCTGATACTAATTGTTGGAATACTAAGAGGGGTGGGTAGATCAATATGAGCACTTTATACCACTTTTAACCACAATATATATTCTTTCACTTTAACAAAATTGTTTAGTATAATATCACCAATGTATCATCAATATATCATGAGCATATAATGATAAACAACATCACATTAAATATACAATACAAAAGTATTTACATGGAAACCGAAATGGGAGAAAACCACATAATGCTTTCTTATATATATCAGCAATTCATTCATAGGAAGCACCAAATTTCAAATTCTCCAGCTGCAACTGGAATGAGGCTCCAACCCCCTATTGTTAGGTTCTAACCCGAAGGAAGCTACAACTCCCTGAATTCTCTGGCTCCAACCAAAAGGAGGCTACAACCCCCTGGGCTCTCCGGCTCCAACCGAAAGGTGTCTACAACCACCTAGTTCTCAGGATCCAAACTGAAGGATGCTCCAACTCCCTAATTCTTTGGCTCTAACCAAAAGTAGGATACAACCCCCTTTCCTTACCATGTCCTATCGCCCTGAAGTATAAGTGTATACCAACTGTCACTACCACAATTACTACCATGTCACTACCACTGTCATTGTCACTGTCACATCAACCTATAACATGTCAACTTGTCACTGTATCCAACCTTTCACATCAACCTGTCCAACTGTTGGCAGCCAACCCATTTTTTTTCAATTACTCTCAAAAGCTGCCTACACCCCTTGTGGTATCATGACAAATCATTGTCGCGTTGTGCTAATGGAAATGTGTCTCGTTTTTGCAACCATTACAATTCAATTTCGATTCAGTTTTCACAATTTCAAATGTGAAAACACCTATTTCGTTGATTATACTGTCGTCGTCTTTTTGATTTGTTTGTTGATGCTTGATCACTGGTTTATCGTGTGATTGATAAAGGTTTTATCAGACTTATGTTCTTGATCATTATCTTACCTTGATTGCGCATTTGGATATATTCCACTATTAAACCTTTGGGCATGAAAGTTATTGGTCTTATTTATGAAAATTGTAACGTATCTGCTCATATTGTTTTATCCTTGTTATGGTTTTCATTTGATTATCATATGAAAAAATTGTATTGGAATACAAACACATGTGGTATACACCAAATACATTGGCAAGTTCGTAAAGGTATGATTACAATGGTTTTAAAGGCGCATAAGTTAATCTTGTTCGATTTTGGAAAATCGATTCTTGGCATATTGTGCTTGCAAAGCAGATTATACGACGATGATAAAACCCCGAGCTATCAATTAGCAATAAACCTTGTGATTACGCGGATGATCAAACGGTGGAATTGGCACGTTAAATAAGTGATTAATGCAGGTACTGTTTTGAACTTAACATTTGGCGCTTGGATGTCATATGATGTGCTGGTTCTAACTTGGATGTTGGCACGTAGAAGTGGTGAATCACCCGCTCGCTGGTCGATGCAATTGGTTTTATGATTATGGTTTTGAACAGCTCAGAACAGGCTCATTAATATGGTACGTGGTGATGTTAAACCCACCACCTTTGCACGCCTGAGTTGTTTTCAGTCTCGTCAAGCATTCAAGCTTTGAAACCCTATCATGATTCACTCTGTGTATGGTGTATTCGGTGTGAACCCTACCATGGTCAGAGGAGATGGCTCCTGGTGTGAGAGGCGAACCTAATGGCAGCCAGGCACTGTTAACGTTCGATGGTGCATACGCCGACCTCGAGGAATTCGGGTGGCTTTCGTTTATACGGAAGTTTGATGGTTTCAATATTGTTGTTGCTAGGCAATTCGTACTGTCGTTTGACGGTAGCAGAGCCAAAGTCGGAGACCTCCAGTTGGAAATCACCGAGCAGTCTATCAGTTTGGCAACCGGTTTGTCTGTTAACGGAGAAAAATGGTCCAAGAACTACAGGGTAAAGGATGTCCCATGGACATTACTGTTTCTCTCTCGCATGGTAAATTCATGCAACAAAGGACTACCAGCGAAAATGTTGAAGCCTCGCTGGTATGACCTACTGATGATCCTCAATCAATTCATAACGTGTGAAGGCAGGTATGGATTCGTTTTTCTGTTTCATCTACGTTTTCTTATGGTGTTTATGGGTTTTGAGCTCAACATGCCGCACTATTTGCACCGAAGTATATTTAAGATGGCTAAGAGGTATAAACGAAATCAGGCCGACACTAGCCTATTTCATGTTGGTTTGATTAAGATACTGGTTGTTACTGAATTGGGGCTGCGTCGAGATTCCTGGCAAAATTTTCTCAACAGGAATGGTTTCGAGGAATCGAACCCTCCTCCTGTCGATAAACCTATGGTTTCCGAAGATAAGACTACCCCTATACCCTACAGTGTTCTGCTACCCGCACCCAAACCTGACTCACCTATGGCCGTGACTAAAGCTGCTAAGCCCATAACCACTAAGGCAAGGGAAAAGAACGCGGTTAGAAACAAAAAGAATGCGAGGATGATCTCTCGTATGGAGAGAAACAAGTCCAAACCCCCTGTCAAAACCGAGCCCATCACGATAGGTGATGACTCTGATTCGAGTATTGAGCGTTTTCTCGCTCAAGAGGGTTTCTGTGATGATGAACCTCCCTACGATTTCGTTGATAATTTGCCTCCGTGTCTTCGAGACAATCCAGACTACCCTGGTATCAAGTCCCCTTTTGAGACCCGTGGTGAATCGTCAAAACCCTCCCCTGCTCAAAAGGTTGTTGCACCCTGTGACCAGTGTGGACTATGGCTAGAACGTTACTATTTGGATGTTCCAAAGCTGCAATCCAAGATTCAGGATTTGGAGATCCAAGTAGCAAGGCTAACTGGTCGCAATGATAAAGGGCATCCGAATGATAAAAATCAACGGACCACTGGATCAATCTTGTTTAAAAACGTTGAGTCTGCGACCGCCATGGTTAATTCCAAATTGACATAACTGCAGCAGATGTGATGGTATGGTTTTCCCTCTTTTATACAGTGATATCATGTGCTCTGTTTATAGGTTTGACTCGCTTTGTCATGCATAA